>BOPN01002712.1:75000-100000 GCA_017312705.2 Penaeus japonicus | reverse complement strand
AATATTTCTTCGACGTGCCCCTCCCCACACTGCTCCTTCGTTTCTTCGGTCTCTCCAAACATCGCGGTCTAACTGAAACTGGTCATACCGGTTGACTGGGGGGAGGGAGGGGCCAAGGGGTGCAGGGGGAGCTAACCGCCAGTTTCCCCCCTTCTCCTTCTACCTCTTTACCCCCCCCACCCCCACACACACACACCCACCACACCAGGAAACTTACGAAAGTGCCTAAGGCTAGGAAAGAAAATAAAAAGTGAGCGATTTATTCAATGACTGCAAATACCGACTGAAGGGGGGAGGGGGAAGGGGGGACGGGGGGAGGGGCAGAGTTTGTAGGCGTGGCTCTGCTGGCATGAGGAACACGAGTTGGGTACTACTGGGTACCACGCGGGAATGTTTGACACTTAAGGGTATGAAGGCCGCGTGGTTTGGGGGGCCTCTTCGTGGCCACATGTGTTCAGAGGCCTGTGTGTGTGTGTGTGTGTGTGTGTGTGTGTGTGTGTGTGTGTGTGTGTGTGTGTGTCTGTCTGTCTGTCTGTCTGTCTGTCTGTCTGTCTGTCTGTCTGTCTGTCTGTCTGTCTGTCTGTCTGTCTGTCTGTCTGCCTGCCTGCCTGCCTGCCTGCCTGCCTGCTTGCCTGTCTGCTTGCCCTCATTCCTTCCTGTCTGCCTACCTACCTGCCTCTCTGCCATAGTGTCCGTGTCTATGGATGTGTCCCTTTTGAACTCGTAAGATCATGAATGGTTTGTGTCGCCTCCCCCCTCCCCCCCGTGAAGTGAAGCAAAAATGTGTTCCAGTTAAAGCTGCTCTGCCCCGGCACAATTCTACCGTTTTACGATCTCACCTTTGACCATCCAGGCGATCGGCTATAAATACAGTCACAGTTTTATGGACCAGGTTGTACTGGATACGTTAACAAAAATGGAGGTCTTAATGAATACTAATCTGTGAATTGATGTTGGTCACAGATCCCGAATCTAAAAATGCGTAAAGATCCACTGTATCACCGAGAATCTTTTGAAGGGTTTATGCAAGGTGTGAGTATGACAGTTTATTCATGTCAGTGAGAGTCGGCCATAAAATAAAAGGGAATGATTGTTGATTTCTTCATTTTCATTCTCTCTCTCTCTCTCTCTCTCCCTCCCTCCCTCCCTCCCTCCCTCCCTCCCCTCCCCTCCCTCTCTCCCTCTCTCTCTCTCCCTCCCTCCTTCTTTCCCTTCCCTCCCTCCTTCCCTCCCTCATATCTATTTACTCACCTACCAACTCACCAATCTATCAATCAAATCAAACCCTCCCACCCCTCACCCTCTCTCACCATTATTTCTCTATCCCTCAATATCTCCTCCATCTGCCTATCTACACCTCTCCATCTATCAATCCATCATCCCATCTGTTCTCCCCATTTGAACAAACGTAATCTAGCCCTAATTATGTTAGTCGGAGTTTAAAAAAAAAGAAAAGAAAAAAAGAAAGTTCACACCGTATGCTTGTCTCACGCCCAGCTTATGGCCACCTGGTAATGGGGTCAGCGAAGGAGTGGGTGGGAAAGCCCTATTTTCGTGCTTCGAACTGGTCGTTTCTGGTTAATTCCTTTTGGGCGGTGTTTGGGATTTACGTTTTTTTTAAAGTAGATTTTTAAATGTTTGTTTTTGTTTTTATTGTCACTATCAATATCATTATTACTGTTGTTGTATTACTACTACTAATGATGATAATGATTATGATGGTAATAATGATATTGTTATTGTTATCATTGATGTTGATATTGTAATTATTATTAGTAGTAGTAGTAGTAGAAGTTGTAGTAGTAATGATAGTAGTAGTGGTAGAGATTGAGGTAGAAGTAGAATCGGCAGTGTTACTACCATTACTGTTATTATTATTGTTATTATTATTATTATTATTATTATTATTATTATTATTATTATTATTATTAGTGTTGTTAAATTATTACGAGTAACTGGGGTCGCTATTACTGTTATCAATATACTGCGATACCTAATTTACCGCTGTAGATTCGTAAATGAATCCAACAATGCGGAAATTATGTGTGAATAGGCATTTTATAGGTACTTAAAGATAGGTGTATTGATATTTTATTCATGTATATACGCACACGCGCACGCACGCACACATACACACACACCTAAACACATACATATCATGTTACATAAGTACAATCAGTATGGGTGTTAAATGACTGAATATATAGAAAAAGAAACAAATAAAGTAAAACGCAACACTGCAGTTTTTAGTAGTTCCCCCTGCCCCTTGCCTCCCTCCCCCAATGTCTTCCCCCCCTCCTCCCATGACGCACGCACACTTTATCAAATCTGCGTTATGCTTTCTCAAGGTCGTTCTTCTGTTTTGGTTAAGATTTTTCCCTTTGGGTCCCTCTCCGATTCGGTTGTGGGTTGATGTGGTTATCTCTCACTCTTTCTCTCTCACTCTCCCTCCCTCCCTTCCTCCTTCCCTCCTTCCCTCCTTCCCTCCTTCCCTCCTTCCCTCCCTCCCTCCCTCCCTTCCTCCACACCTCTTTCCTCTCTCTCTCCCTCCCTCCCTCCCTCTCTCTCTCCCTCTCCCTCTCTCGCAATGGATAGATGGACAGTAATACACACACACACACAGACACACACACACACACACATATATATATATAGATATGATATATATATATATGTGTGTGTGTGTGTGTGTGTGTGTGTGTGTGTGTGTGTGTGTGTGTGTGTGTGTGTGTGTGTGTGGAGAGAGAGAGAGAGAGAGAGAGAGAGAGAGAGAGAGAGAGAGAGAGAGAGAGAGAGAGAGAGAATGCGTCAAAATGCAGTCAGGCAACAGAACGTTCACCCCGTGGGGAGGCGGAGAAGGGGAGGGTGAGGGGCAGTAGAGGGAATGGGATGGGGAAAGGTGGGGGGTCAAAACGGGTTGTGCAAAGAGGCGCTTCACTCTTGACCTTGTTTGCATATCTTTGACCTTTGTCAGGCCTGACCTCATACGCTAAGGTCACCGGGGTCATGATCTGATGAAGGAAGGTTAACTTCTTTTTAATTTGTAGTGAATATTGTCTGCTCACTAGAGGGGGGGGGGGGGGGGGGGGGGGGGGGGGGGAGGGAGGGATAATTTTTTTTTTTTACTTGTTTTATTCTTTTGTAAATGTTTGTTTTTATTTAACGGTGTGGTGGATGCTTGACATAGGTCTCTATTTGATGTTTGGTTATTTAGTGATGAGTGTGTATATTAAATATATATTTTTTTGCGACGCACATACGCACTCGCACTCACACTCACACTCTCACTCTCACTCACACTCACACTCACACTCACACTCACACTCACACTCACACTCACACTTATACACACACACAAACGCATACACACACACACACACACACACACATACACACACAGGTTAATTGCAGATATATTTTTTTACTCTACTCATTTGACGTATTCTTTTTTTTGTCGATTAAATAAAATCCGCTTATCCTCATTAACTCTCCATTTAAATATTAGTCGTCGTGTCGTAGATGTGACTTACGAATGGACGACTGACAGACACGACCCAGACGACTGGCGTGAGACTGGGCGGGAGTGACACGACACTTTTGACATTTACTAGACTGTTTATCTTCATTTTCTCTCTTTCTTTGTCTATCTTTCTTTCTCTCTCTTTCACTTTCTTTCTTTATTTACTTCTCTCTCTCTCTCTCCCTCTCTCTCTCTCGCCTCTCTCTCTCTCGCCTCTCTCTCTCTCGCCTCTCTCTCTCTCGCCTCTCTCTCTCTCTATATGTATACCCAATTGAATTGAAGAAGAAAAGTCAGAAAAATAAAAGAAAAAATAATAGAAGGATAAAAGAAAACAAAAGAAAAATAAGGCTAGAAAAGAGTCAAAAGGAGGAAGATAAAGAAGACGAAGAAGAGAATGAAGCAGGAGAGGCGTGTGATTTCTTGGCGGGAGTGCAAAGCATGTGACCCGGTCAGGCAGTCACGGGACACTCTACCGCGTCTGTGACTCACGCCCCTCCCCCTCCCCTCTCCCTCTCCCCCTCCCCTCTTTCTCTTCCCCTTCCTCTTCCCCTTCCCCTTCCTCTTCCTCTTCCCCTTCCCCTCCCGTTGTTGCTTTCCATCTCTCTCTTTTCCTCCCCCTTTTCTCTCTCATCTTTCACTTTTCTTTTCTTCTGTCTTGTTTCTCCCCCCCTCCTCTCTCTCCCCTCTCTCTTTCTCCCCCCCCCCCTCCTTTTTTTCCTCTTTCTCCCCTCTTTCTTCTTCCTCTTTTCTTCATCCATCACTCTCCTTTTCCTCTTCCTCTCCTCTCTTCCTCTCACTCCTCTTTCTCTCCTCCTCACCTTTACACGTGGTGACTCTACCCTCTGACCCCTCTCCCCCCCCCCACCCCACCCCGCCGCCCCTGTGACTCACGCCCCCCCCCGCCCCCGCCCTCTCTCTCTCCCTCTCCCTCTTCTTCTTCCCCTCGCCCCCTCTCCACCCCTCCCCGTCCCTATGACTTATGTCCCTCCCCCTCTCCCCTGGCCCATCTCCCCATCCTCCTGTCCCCCCCACCCCCCTTTAGCGACCACGCGTCGTCTGCCAACCTTGGCTTACCTGTGTCTCTACTGCCTCTGTCTGTGTCTCTCTCCACGTCATTACTGTCTGTCACTTTGTCTTCGTTTTTTAGCTGTCTCATGATCGCTTCTCTCTCTCTCTCTCTCTCTCTCTCTCTCTCTCTCTCTCTCTCTCTCTCTCTCTCTCTCTCTCTCTCTCTCTCTCTCTCTCTCTCTCTCTCTTTCCCTTTCTCTTCCCTCACTTTCTCTCTCTCTCTTTCTCTTTCTCTCTCTTCCCTCTCTTCCCTCTCTCTCTCTCTCTCTCTTTCTCTCTCTCTCTCTCTTTCTTTCTTTCTTTCTTTCTTTCTTTCTTTCTTTCTTTCTCTTCCCTCACTTTCTCTCTCTCTCTTTCTCTTTCTCTCTCTTCCCTCTCTCTCTCTCTCTCTCTCTCTCTCTCTCTCTCTCTCTCTCTCTCTCTCTCTCTCTCTCTCTCTCTCTCTCTCTCTCTCTCTCTCTCTCTCTCTCTCTCTCTCTCTCTCTCTCTCTCTCTTCCCTCTCTTCCCTCTCCCATCTTCCACTCTCTCCCCTTCCTCCCTCCCTCCTTTCCTCCTCATCTCTATCTATCAGGATGTTTACTTTTACATTATGCCCCCCCCCCTCAAAAAAAAAAAAAAATCAGGAACACAAGAAACTAATAGTATCTCTCTTATCCTGTTGACATGTGGATGTTACGTGAGAGTAACTTCATCTCCTGTTTGTTGACAATCTGTAGTGGATAGAAGAGAAGAGATAGTGTGTGGAAGTGATGCAACTATTCGTGTCCGGAGGGATTCTGTGACGTCATGGTGTGTGTGTGTGTGTGTGTGTGTGTGTGTGTGTGTGTTTATGAGTGGGTGGGTGGGTGTGGGTGTGGTGCATTGTGGTGAAGGGGGTGAATGTGTGTGTGAGAGACAGATAGATGGATAGATAGATAGATAGATAGATAGACAAACAGATAGAAAGAGCGTGAGAGGGCTAGAGAGAGAGAGAGAGAGAGAGAGAGAGAGAGAGAGAGAGAGAGAGAGAGAGAGAGAGAGAGAGAGAGAGAGAGAGAGAGAAAGAGTGAAAGAAAGAAAGAGTTGAGGATAAGTTGAGAATGAAAAAACAAAAAAAAAACAAGAAAGAGAAAAAAGAAAGCAAGCAAAAAGGTTCATAAGCGAAAGCCATTGCGCTTGGAAGTGGAAATGTGCCTTATCTCTCGGGACATGTATCCTAACCCACTCCTTCTCCCCGGCGCTCCCTTTGGTCATTTCTCACTCTCAGGCCTTCTATGTCTTCCAGTCTTTTAGTCCCTCTCCTTCTTCCTCTCTGGAGTTAAGTATTTAGAGAGAGACATACGGTAAAACCTGTTTATAAACCAATAAAAGAAAGGAAAACATCTGAAGTAAGTTTTGTTAAAATTTCCCAATTAATGTCGGCGATAAGGTTTAGGCCTACTCCTGTGATATTTTTATATGTGATTCGTCTTCATAAAGATGCGTCAAAGATGTACCAGTTGTGTGTCTCATATCTGGTTCTCACGGCTCGCCTCCGCCTCAATTGTTATCGGCAGCTTATCAGTGGTAACAGGTGGCGCGCGGGGAAGCAGCACACACACACACACACTCACACTCTCACACACACACACACACACACACACACACACACACACACACACACACACACACACACACACACACACACACACACACACACACACACACACACACACACACACACACACACACACACTCACACACACACTCACACTCACACATTAATTAATATATTTATTTATTCATTCACTTCGTCTTGTTCTTCTTCTCTTCTTCTTCACCATCTCCTTGTTCTTTTTCATCTCCTCTTATCTATCCGTACGTTGAAGTTCTATGTTGATCCCCGTGGAATTAGTGTCTTCGATATGCCTTCTTTATATAAAAAAGGATGCGTTGCGTTAGGGAGAAACAGATGGAAAGTCACACATCCTGAGTACTGCTTTATCGGGTGGAGTTTCCCCTCAGGATGCATATGGTAACCATTTCGTTTTTGGGTTTTACGTTGGAGGTAATTAGGGGAATGTATTTTGTAAGCGCGTATGTGTAGGGAGAGAGGGGGGGTATTTTTGAGGTCTTTTTGTTATTTGGATGTTGGATTAGTGTGTCTGTGTATGTGTGTTTGTTTTAGCTGTCTCTCTTTCTGTCTGTGTCACTATTTCTCTGTTTGTGACTCTCGCTCTCCTTCCCTCTCTCCCCCTCCGCCCAGTCCCTCCCCTCTTCCCTCCTACCTTCCCTCCCACTCGCAGCATCTCCCTTCCTTCCTCTGTTCGTCCCTTACCCCCTCCCTCCCCACTTCCCCTCCCCTCCCCTCCCCTCCCCTCCCCTCCCCTCCCCTTTTACGCCAAACATTTCACCCCAAGCCGCCCGGCCCGGCCCGGCCTCCCTGCACTCATTACACGTTGCGAATTCGCCGCTACCCAAAGCTTCCATTTAATTAAACACCGCCAGGAGAGAGAGTCTCTAATCCATAACACAAGACTCAGCGCCCAGGGAATGAACCATCAAGTCATCTGTGGTCTTATTACGTTTTGGGTTTAATGTCTTGTGGTCGTTTTCTTTTCTTGGTGTTTTATCTTGAGCGTTTTCTTTGGTGGCTGGATGTCTCTTTCGTTTTCTTTATTTTTTTTTCTTGTTTTTGGATGGAATTTTATGAAATGTTTGTTTTCTGTTGTATATGTTTTTTTGTTTGTTTGTTTCTAATTATGATCTGTTCAAAATTTAGCAATTACTTTATCTTAAGAAAATATAGTTGAATTGAATGTTTTCTCAAAAACTGAAAAGTTCTAATACTCAAACAAGTAACGACCTATATAATTGATCGAAAGTTCACGCTCGATAGTGCATTTTTAAAGAGAGATATTTGTTTATTTCCCTGCGCTTTGTCACACAGCCTGGGAAATGACATGTTTAGGTCGTTCTCGTAATGACGATAAATTGATAGCCCTGCGAGACGTCCCTCTAATTTCAGCCTGATGCATCGACTTTTTTCTTGGGTAAATAAGTCACGGGTGTTTATGTTTTGGTAGGTTCGCTTTGTCGTGAGGGATTGAAGCTCTAGATTCCTTTGTTAAAGTCTGAGGGAGGAATGACAACAGTTGGTCAGTCAAAAAGGAAATTAGATGTGACTAGTTGAGCCTTCGAACTGCGAACTCGGGGAGCTAATAGGAAGTTGTTAACTTTTTGTGCCACTTTGAAGGGTTAGTCTGATGATTTCCCTCTCGATTATTATCTTTTTTTTCATCGAAATGTCTCATTCGATGGAGAAACTGTTCTTTGAAGGTGGCTATTAGATATGGATAGAAGTCTGAGAGAGAATCTTTATTTAAGACTTATCTTCTTCCCCCCTTTTACGTTACTTGTAATCCCCTTTAAGATTTCCTTGTTGGTGGTTATTTTATCTCCCTGTCATTTAGCCGCATGTTCCTCTTCCTCTCTCTCTATCCCTCTTTTATCCACCTGTCATTCTTTCAATTCTTCACACTTGTTCCTGTCCGAGTTTTCTGTTTTGGGTATTTAACGCGGTGTCTCCAGGGCCATTGAGTGTACGATCCTTTGGGATGAGGGTGTTATAGTAACCCTTGCTTTTCGTTTCTCATTCACTATTTCATTTGTGATTTTTAAAACTTATTTTCTTTGTTTTTATTTTTTTTTATTTTTGTCGTTTCTTTTTTGTGGTTATTGTTTTTGTTATAAATAGCTTTTTCAGTGTTGATTGTATTTACTTTGTTTTGAAACTAAAGGCTAGCAGCTGATTTTTTATGCTTATCTGTGCTTGCCACGTTCATATTGTTGTTGCAACGATCAGTGGTATTATTATGGAAAAAGATAGACGTTTCATTAAAACGTTTTTACTCTTTCTCGTCGACTATTCTTTCTTGCAAGGCCATATGTGTCTTATATTGACAATTGCATGACAGGAACTCGATGGGTGAGTGTTGCAATCCGAAAAGTGAAAATCATTTCCTATTTTATACAAAAGGAAAAAAAAGAAACACGAAAAAACGGGTACATCGTATCGACACCTGTGCCAGCGCCATCGTCAGCATACGACGCAAACACACGCGAACACATGACAAGGCGCGACTGAGACCCCCCCCCCCCCACAACACACACACACACACACACGCACGCACGCACGCACGCACGCACGCACGCACGCACGCACGCACACACACACACACACACACACACACACACACACACACACACACACACACACACACACACACACACACACACACACACACACACACGCCTCTCCCCCTACCCCTCCCTCCACCACACACACTCCATACACGCACACAGCCCCTCCACCCCCAAACACACACACGCACGCACACAGTATCCGTCTTGAAGGGTTTTTCCTGTCTCCTGTCATTTCCGGGCCGATAGGTTTGTGAGTTTGTGTGTGTGTGCGTGTGAGTGTGAGTGTGCGTGTGCGTGTGCGCGCGCGTGTGTGTGTGTGTGTGTGTGTGTGTGTGTGTGTGTGTGTGTGTGTGTGTGTGTGTGTGTGTGTGTGTGTGTGTGTGTGTGTGTGTGTGTGTGTGTGAGTGTGTGAGTGTGTGAGTGTGTGAGTGAGTGAGTGAGAGAGAGAGAGAGAGAGAGAGAGAGAGAGAGAGAGAGAGAGAGTGAGTGAGTGAGAGAGTGAGAGAGAGATTGAGATTGCTTGTGAGTGTGCGATTGTGACTGTTTGTGTCTGCGTCTGGGAGAGTTGTTATTGAAGTCAAGGATGTGAAATAGAATACAGTACTCTCGTCATTCGGTGGGGGTGGGGATGGGGTGGGGGAGGGGTGGGGGAGGGGAGGGGAGGTCAAAGGGTAAGGCTAGGGTAATTTTGCTAACAATGGTGTATGATAACTAGATATAGAGGATATTTACATATAATAATACAATGGTGATAGCGATAATCATGATTGTAACGATCATGAGTGGCATATTAATAGCTATTGTGATAGTCAAGTAATTGTAGTAGTAGTAAATATGCTTATGATATTCATGGTTATGGATTAAGATCATGAGAATGACAGTAGTTGTAGTGATAACAATACTACTACGGATGATGAAAAAAATGATAAGGAGGATCATAATAATATAAATGATAATAGCAACATCAACAAAGATAAAGATAGTAATGAAGATGATGACCACGACAATAATAATGATTATAACAATAACACTAAGGATAACAATAACTGGAGAACAAAACCTCTTCACTGAAAAAAACAAATAATGACAAGATGAGATAATGATAACGAAAAACCGAAGATCATTGAAGAAAAAGCAAAAAATAAAATAAAATAATAATAAATAAATAAATAAATAAATAAATAAATAATAAAAAAACGGTAGATCCCAGCCACGCCATTCCAAGACAGAAGAAGTGTCAACAGCTGTGCTTCTTCGTCCGCCACCTTCCCTCTCGACGTAACGCTGAGGGGAGAGGGGGAGGGGGCGTCACCTGGGTGTGCGTAAAGCGTTTGTTCCACTTTCTGTCGCCAAAGTCGTCTGTCTGGTGCCGCCCGCTACCGTCCACCGCCGCCCACTACCTCCCCCCCCCACCCTCCCTCTCTTTCCCGCCTGTTCGCTACTTCTACCTTACACCGTTGATTTTCACTGCCGCCCACTAGCCCCTGATTGACGCCCGTTACTCCAACCCCCGCCCACCAACCACCAACACTGCTGCTATTACTACTACTACTGCTACTATTACTACTATTGCCACCACCATCGCTACTACTATTACTATACTACTACCACCACCACTATTACTCCTCCTCCTCTTCCTCCTCTTCCTCTTCCTTCCTCTCTGACGTAGGAGGCTTCCCTGTACATCTTCCTGCGACGCTGGTCTGGTTGTAAAGAGTGTTTAAGATTGTGATCTGGAGCCCGAGACAAGTGCCACTTTTTTGTTTGTTCATTTGTTTTCTTTTTCGTGTTCTTGTGTTTGTTAATATTATTGTTTTATGATTGTTTTATTTTTTTATCGTTTTTGGTTTGCTTTTCGTGTTTTTGTACTTTATTTTTTCTCTTCTTACTCATTTTCTCTCATGTTTCTTTATTCTTCTTGTTTTCTTCTTCGTTTTCTTCTTCACTTCCTCTTCCTATATTTTTTCTTCTTTTCCCTCCTCCTCCTCTTCACCATTTTTCGTCTCCCTCCTCCTCCTTCTCATCCTAATCCTTCTCTCATATTTTTTTCTCTCCCTCCACTTCCTTCTACTTCTTCTCTCATATATATTTTTAATCTTTTCCCTCCTCTCCCCCTTCCTTCTCACATCCTTTATTTTCCTCTCTTTCCCTTCGTCCTTATTCTCTCCCATTTCTCTCCCTGTTTCCTTCTCTTCACTCTCCCTCACTTTTTCTTCTTCTATTTCCCCAATCGCAGGAAGATTACCCCCTCCCCCCTCCCCTCCCTCCCACCACCCTCTTCCCTTCACTCCACCGGCAACAGGTGATAGGGAGAAGGGAAGAAGTGGGTAGGGAAGGAAGGTTGGGGAGAGAGGACTATGCTGGGGGTGGGGGTGGGGAGAGAGGACTATGCTGGGGGTGGGGAGTGGGGAGAGAGGACTATGCTGCGGGTGGGTGTGGGGAGACTATGCTAGGGTTGGCGGGGGATGGGCGATAAGGGGAGGGGCCTCGTAGCTGCGGCGAATCTTGCCATCTGCGGGTGGAAGAACACCTTCTTCCTCCACCACATCCTTCCCCGGAAGTCTTACCGCACGCACGCAAATACATACACCCCCTCCCTCCCTCTTCCCTTCTTTCTCTCTCTTCACACTCCAAGGAGTAAAAATTAGCCTCTCTCTCTCTCTCTCTCTCTCTCTCTCTCTCTCTCTCTCTCTCTCTCTCTCTCTCTCTCTCTCTCTCTCTCTCTCTCTCTCTCTCTCTCATTCTCTCTCTCTCTCTCTCTCTCTCTAACTCTCTATCTCTCTCTTTCTCTCTCTCTATCTTTCTCTTTCTCTCTCTTTTTTTTTCTCTCTCTCTTTCTCTCTTTCTCTGCGTGCGTGCGTGGAGACCTCAGTGGTCGCCGCCTTCGCTTTGTCTCTGGCGTCATCCTTGAGCCACGTGAGCGGTGTCAATATGATGATTTTCATTTTCCCCTTCGCGATGTTTTGCTTCGTGCCGATACATTGCCTCAGCGCTCATTTCCGCTGGCCTCTTTCTATATTTAGTCATTTATCTTTCTCGCAAGATTTTATGGATTGTTTTTATTACTTCTTGATACTTGATGTTGATGCCGAGGGCTGGAATTGCACGAGCGTTCGTATCTCTAAAGAGGAACCCCTGGTATAGATCCCCCACGCGGAGCAGCTGCTGGCGAAGAAGGCGCTGCTGGCGAACGGGTTTTTTGTGTGCTTGCGCGCGCGCGTGCGTGTGTCGGGGGACGCTTGCCTGCGCCGGTGCACTTGCGCAGGAACGCCTTGGTCGAATGGAAGAAGAAGAAGAAGAAGAAGAAGAAGAAGAAGAAGAAGAAGAAGAAGAAGAAGAAGAAGAAGAAGAAGAAGAAGAAGGAGGAGGAGGAGAAAAGATGAAGACAGGAAAACATATTCCTTCTTTTTCCTTCTTCATTCGTCACAGTCGGGGCGAATGAAGAAGGGTGGAGGGGCACGCGGAAGGTTGAGGGGTGGAGGGAGGAGGGGGGGAGGGGAGGGGGCAGACATTTTCTCAAGGTCCACTAGCTTGTATCATTACTATTCGTGGCGTAGGATCCTCACCTCACCTTCCATGGCGTGTTTATGAAGTGTTTTTATCTATGCTCTGTGCATGGGTGCTTGTCTGTGTCTGTCTTTCTGTGTGTGTCTGCCTCTGACTCTGTCTCTATCTCCATCTCCATCTCTATCTCTATCTCTCTATGTGTGTGTGTATGTGTCTATGTATGTATGTATGTGTGTGTCTGTTAACATTAGTGTGTGTTTGCCTTTGTGTGTATAATCGTGAGCGCGCGTGTGACATTACAGGGTCCGCCCACGTGTTGAACCTGCGAAGACAAGCCCCTTCCAAGATGCCTCGGATGTTTATAGAGCGAGTACCGTAACGTTAACCTGCTTTTATTGGCAAGCTGAAGCGACGATTTGCTTGCGTGGCGTTGCGTGCGTGATTGCGTGTACGTGCGTGCGTGTAGCCTTCGTGTAACCGTGGGTCATTTGCGGGAGATCGAAGCAGCGTGGTGGCTTGATTATCAGATAATGATATGACTATTATTATTGATCGAACAGGCGAGGGCGTTTACGCTTACGGTTTTGTTGCTTGTTTGTTTGTTTGTTTAATGAATTTATTGTTATCTGCATTATTATGATTACTAAAGTTATTATTCTTTATTGTTATGCAGTTATTTTGATATTTGTTATTGATGTTATTTATTTTTTATATTATGATGATTATCATTATTGTTAATAGAGTATTATTATTAATAGTAGTACCATTATTGTTATATCATTATTATTATTATTATAGTGAAAGGTGCATCTAACTGCCACACCGATAAACCAAATAGTCGGTAAAAGATCGCATTTGATAGCACTTTGCCGTCTCCGCTGCTGGCAATGATGATAATGATAATGATGATGATGGTGGTGGTGGTTGTGGTTAGTGGTAGTGATGATGACAATAGCGACGATTGGCGAAGAGTTACTGTCGTCATCACCATTTTGAAGAATGACCTACTTGTGTGCAACATTTAAGCTGCATACCCCCCCCCCCCCTTCCCCCGAATCCGTGTTGATTTTATCGAGGGTTGAAGAGATTAAGTGTTGATGTGTATTGAGAGTGGACTGGCCTGGGTGTTCATATAGGCCTTGGGTACTTGTTTCTCTGCCCGAATAGTGGATATTTATTGTTCTATTGTGTTATTGTTATTTATTTCTGTATTTATTATTGTCGGGATACTTATCATTGTGTATTGTTATTATTGATATCATTTAGATTTGCATTCGTATTGTTTATTTTGGGAGTTTTCATAGGCCTTTGATGAATACATCTCAAAGGGGGGAGGGGAGGGGGAGGGGGTGTATATCATTGAAAAAATTGAAAAGAAGTTAATGAATTGATTGTTTCCAGATCTTATGTTAAGCGGAATAAGAGTGTAGAACTTCCCTTTGCGTGCGCTGCGTGTTCTGAACCCCGGCAACGAGCGCGTCTAGCAAGGCAATTAAGGTTACATCAACATGCATTTGCAACAGCTGTTTTCACTATTCTCTCCGTATCTGTCTTGTGGCCGCGGTTCTTCGGCCTTTTCGGAGGTGTGAAGTTGGGGATTTTTTATTTTTTATTTTTTATTTTTTTAGAATACAAGAAGCAGTGGAAGAAGAACGAAAGGAGAGGAGAAAGGAGGAGGAATGAATGTGAAGGGGGGGTAGGAGGAAGGAAGGAAGGGAGGATAAATGGAGCGAGGAGGAAGGAGGAGAATGGAAGGTGTAGGAGGAGGAAGTAGGAGAAAGGAGAGGAGGGATAGGTAGAGAAAAGATGATAGGAGGAAGAAGGAGAAAGGAGAGGAGGGGATAGGAGGATAAAGGGTGGGAAGAAGGAAGGAATAAACGGGAGAGGAAGTGAACGAAGGATAAAGTAGGTTGGAAAATAAGGCAAGGGAGGATAGGGAAGGAGGAAGATATGGAATAAAGAGAAGAGAAAATGAACGAAGGGCTGAAGCAAGTACGAAGATAATAAGACAAGGTGAAAATCAACAGCAAGAAGAAAACAGGGAAAAAAATAAAAGATAAAAAATAAAATCCCCAGAACAGAACGGAAAAAAACAACAAAAACAAGTGAACATCAAAGAAGAATCCATAGAAAAACACCCCAGAAACGAGGATAACAAACCTAAAACAAAACAAAAAATAAAGATACATGAATGGAGAGAAGGAGGGGGAAGAGGGATAGAAAACATGGAAGAGAAAATAGAAAGCGCACACAACAGGATAACATTACCCAAGCTACACCTGCGTTATGTTACTGAGTCACGCCACTTAAGTTAACTGAGGTCGTGGTAGTGTTGTTACGGAAGTCTGAATCGGGGGAAATAACATCCTAAATGTGTGGTTTATGTTAATAATTGTTGTTAAAGAAAAAAAAGCTTTGAAAATTATGACTCGTTAATATAGTAGGTTAATTCGTTTGATATGAAAGCATTATAAAATGAGATCTGGATTTTGAAGTAATTCGCCTTATTATCAAGGGATGCAATTGTAATATGGCGATATGAATTAGAACATTTTGTTTTTAATAATTGCGTAATCGACTTCAAGAATTAACGTTTTATCCTCCTGCACTGGCGGGGGGTGGGGTGGGGGGGGGGGTGGCGACAACAAGACCAGTGCAGTGGCCGAATCTTGGCACGCCCTTGGTGCCAGGGGGGAGGGGGAGGTGGAAGAAGAAGAAGAAGAAGAAGAAGAAGAAGAAAAGGAGGAAGAAGGGAGGGAGGAAGAAGGGGGGGAGGAGGAGGTGGAGGAGGAAGAAGGGGGAGGGGGAGAGGGAGAAGAAGAAAAGGAGGAAGAAGGGGAAGGGGGAGAAGAAGAAAAGGAAAAGTAGGAAGAAGGGGGGGAGGGGGAGAAGAAGGAAAGGAAAAGTAGGAAGAAGGGGGGGAGGGGAGAAGAAGAAGAAGAAAAAGAGGTGGAGTAAAGGGAGAAAAGGAGGAGGAGGGGAAGGAGGAGTGGAGGTGGTGTGCGACGTATTAAGACGGCCACGCCCCCTATTGCATTATCTAGCGCCACGCTCCTTCCCTCCGCCCTCCAACAAGATTGGCAAAAGCCGTGGAAACTTTGTGTCAGCAATCAGTATTCTGTCCGTGGTATTATTATTATTATTAATACTTATATTCCTATGTTTTATTATGATTATTTTTTATATATTACCATTATTACTACTACTACTGTTATTATTATTGTTATTGTTATTATTCATCCTTCTCTCGAAAGACATCCCTCATCTCTCCCCTGCCCCCCTACCCCCTGCCCCCTACCCCCTCGGAAGTCTCACGCGCCCCTGCATGACTGACGCTGCAATGCCAGCGACCACGTGTTCTGCTCGACGCTACTTCTGGCGCATGCATGACATTGTGGCGTCAGTTCCAACGGGAGAGGGGGAGGGGGAAGCGGGGAGCCGGGGGGGACCGGATACACTAACCCCCCTCCCCCCTCTTCCCTTTCCTGGATAGCAGGCGGGTTGAGACTTTCGAAAGTTGTTGTTTTCCTTCCATTTATTCATTTTCTCTCTTTTGCTCTTCCTTTTCTCTGTGCGTATCGTGGAATGATTGATGTTTCTTTTGTTTTGGAAAATCGTAGAAGATATTGATATAACCATGATGGTGATCATGATAATAAGAAAAAGAATATTTGAAATAATGATAACAATGATAATGGTAATAACTATAGAAGTAATACAGTCAACAACAACAATAAATTATTGTTACTATTATTATTATTATTTTAACAACAATAATAATCGTCATCATCACATAGTTAATAAACTCGATCATTTTTTTTTTTTTTTTTAAGAGGGAAAGCCACAAGACAATTTGAATGTCCTGCGCGACCGACCGTTGTGAAAATAGAAGGCCTGGGGGCATCTTCCCGACCCTCAGGATAGACCGGTGAAAATTCCGGGGGGTGGGGGGTGGGGGTTAAGGAGGGAGGGGGCAGGTGCTCTTGGCCCAGGTGTCTGTGTCTGTGTGAGTGAGAGTGTGTGAGAAATGAAATTCTAGCTTCCTCCCGCCGTTTGAGTGTGTGTGTGTGTGTGTGTGTGTGTGTGTGTGTGCGTGCGCGTTTGCTTTTGCGTTTATGTACGTGTGTGTGTGTGAGTAAAGAAATGCATATGACAATACATGAATTGGTATCCTATTATCCCTGTTTTTGCTTTACACGATGGACGGTAAGAATGTCCCCAGCGGAGAGCGAGTGGCCCCACCGAGCCGGCTTTGGCCATGCTGCAGTAACACATCCTTCGCACGGTTCTCCCGACCGCTTGGAATGGACGTGCAGTAACTTCTGGAAGCTTTTTAGTGGCAGGGCAGAGTGGAGGGGGGATACAGGGGGGATGGTGGGGGGGGGGGAGCCGATTTGAACGATGCTCTTCCCGCCATTTTGTTTATAGATGCATTTCATATAAATTCTCGAAATATTCTCGTTTTCTCCTCTCCCCTCGGGTTAAATGAAAGCGTCCGTATCTGTAACCCTTTGTTAAATGTCAAACCGAGGGAACCGTCACGCTATAATTTTCCGTGAAAGCTATCAGATGACTCGCTGAGTGAGTGAGGGGTGATGGACACAGTTAAGTGGGGGGGGAGGGGGATAATACGGTACTTTTGTAGTGTAGCAACATCGAGAGGGCTTGATTTAAGGGGGGAGGGGGATGAGGGAGAGGGAGAGGAGGGAGGGGAGGGAGTTGGCACGTGTACAATGCTTTTATAGATTTGGATGATTGACTTATTATGATTTTAACCTCTATTACTCGGGTCATTTTGATTTGGGGTTCACCAAGGGAGGAGTCAGTCTCTGGTAATGGCTCGTACTCGCTGCCTAACTGGCCTGATTACCCAACCACCTTCGTAGCCTCCACTCCTCCGGTCATTTTGGTTTGAGGGCAACGGCTGGTTTGATTGTCACCCGTCCACTTGCCTAACCTGTCTGACTACCAGCATCTATCTGCCTCGTATTTGCGCCGAGTCAGTGGCCATCTTCTTTTATCCCTAGTTCGTTCTTTCGTTCGTTCTTTCGTTCGTTCACCATCAACACCGCACTCTTTCGTCAAGTGTTTAAATTCGTCAAGGCGCTGTGGAGGCTGGTAATGAATACAACATCAGCAGTCTCCCCAAAAGAAACTTTTCTCTAGCAGCGGTGAAAGATCCGCAACTTTGGGGATACTTTTTGTTGAGATAGCATTAAAATATTGAGTAATATACTAGCCTATTCAGCACATGTAAAGGGTTACTAGAAGATCCTGGAGCTGCAAGTGTGGCACGTTATTACCTCTCATGGTACGGGTGTGACCTTCATGACGTGATTATAAGCTGTAGGGTATGTTTTTAAAGTGAAGTCAGGTGAAGCCTTACACATGGCTCTCCTCTACCGACATATATAACGGGTTGGCGACCTTGGAAAATTATTTAAAGTAGGATGAAGCCTTTAAGCCATAGTCAGCGGTCGAGAACTCCCGTAGACGATAATATGAACACTTGGCTACTATGAGCTAGGACTGTCATGTCTATCCAGATTTATCCGACTAACAGAAGGTAAAGTCGTTAATAAAGTAGCTTTAATCAGACTGGAAAACATCTTCCCCCCCCCCCTAACCCCAGCACCGCCTCAGCCACCTGCTATGGATGGTAATGAAACACGTCACGCATGTACGGGGATTCTCGCGTGCTGTTGCAACCGTCAAACGCAGCAGTTTTTGCACCGGGACAGTCTTTGACTTGCGCGTTACTTGAGAAACAGATGCAGGCATTTTGTTTTATTGTTTGTGTTAGTCTCTCTCCCTCTCCCTCTCCCCCCTCTCTCTTTCTCTTTCTCTCTCTCTCTCTCTCTCTCTCTCTCTCTCTCTCTCTCTCTCTCTCTCTCTCTCTCTCTCTCTCTCTCTTTCTCTCTCTCTCTCTCTCTCTCTGTCTGTTTGTCTATCTATCTATCTCTATCTCTATCTCTATCTCAGTAACACATGCGCACACGCACACACACATTTATAAGTGAGTGTGTTCACCTAATTGTATATATATATGAATTTCAGAAAAAAAAACTATTTTCAGTATTGAATAATTCCACGAATCAGATAATCCGTATATCATTCCAGAAGTCATTCCTTTGCTTTCACTTCTCCCTACTTTATGAATTTATATCTATAGTAATTCAAACGACAGCGCTACCAGAAGTGCGAATCCGCTAGACACATTGGCAGTTTTTCCCAATTGTACTGAGGCTAAAATTATCATACCGAGCCGCGCCCAAAGCCTTGTACAAGTGTCCATTGAGTTTGAACATGGGAGTTAATGTGTCAATTTGTTCAAATACGATCTCTTCTTCTGTTTCTGTCCGTCTTGTTTCTTTATTTCTTCCTTTGTTTGTTTGTTTTTTGTGTCTTTTCCGTTTCGTTTTTTTGTTCAGTAGGTTTCGTTATGTTGACGCGTCTGTATTTTTTTTTTTTTTTTTTAATGGGTTATACTTTGTTTTGTGTGTTTGTTTGTGTGTGTGTGTGTTTGTATGTTTGTGCATTTATTTGTCTATGTGATGAATGGGGATTGTTGTGTTGACGTGTGTATTTCCTTTTCTGAATGTTTCACTTTGTTTCACTTCAATTGAATGATTCAGATTTTAGGCTCGAACAGTGTCTCTGTTTTCGTTTTTATTTCATATTTGTCCAAGTTTTGTATAAGTTTACAGCGGTTTCACTTGATTTTGGGGATATTTTTTAAAAATGTATGGGTAAAGTTTTATTGTTATATGCACCAGAACGAATGCATTTCAATATTTGTATTCAAAATAACCATGAATTCAACCATTTAACATGTTTCGTTTTTTTATCTTTCTTTTATGTACAGTAGATTAACCTCCGAGACTAAATCCTAAATTAGCTTCAACGGGTTCCCTCCTATAAAGAAAAAAACAAACCAAACAAAAAACGCAAGGAAACGAATACAAACAAAACAAAAACAAAAACGCTAAAAAAAACAAATTCCAAATCAAATCCAAGTCTCTCCACAGACAAAATAAAAATTATGTGGCAGTCGATCCTAAACAACAGATCAATCTCACAGAAATATAAAAGATTAAAAAAAAGAAAAGAAGAAGTGAGAAAGAGAAAAGAAAAAAAAAATGAGAACGCGGAAATGAGATTCAAAAATGGAGTCGTGGTTGGCTTGCTGTGAACGCCAGACGAGAGAGACGCGGTTGAGAACTTCCTATTTCCTCATCCGGCTAATCCTTTGATCCTGCTGTAGAATAAGGACGTTGGGAAGGATTGTAGGATTGATTGGCTGCATTTGGAAGAGGTATTGAACATAAGGAGAACGTGATAAGAGGAAAAGATTAATTATAATGGTGGCTTTATGTTGGTACTTGTATGTGTTTGTTCAATAACGGGTTGGGTTTTTTATTAAGTGTAGGCAAGTGGTATATGACCCTAAGTATGTAGAATTTAAGCGATTATGTGACATTAGTGCAATATGAACGAGGAATTAGTCCAAGTGAAGTTAACAAGAGACTCATAAAACAGAAGAACACGTACATACAGCCTGCCTGCCTGGCCTTGAGTTACACCACACACGGACACATTACACAATACCCTTGGTCATGTTAGGTTGTAGTTTTGTTTGTGTGGTGGAGGGTTTGTTGGAAGGATTTTGTCTTGGTTGATTTTGGTTGTTTTTTTTGTATTAGTAAGGGAGTTGTTTGGGTTTAGGAGTGTGTGGGCTATGGGGAGCTTATGGTTTAAGATAGGTTTTTGGTAAATTTTGATATGTGATTTATATATATATATATATATATATATATATATATATATATATATATATATATATATATATATATATATATATTATATATCTGAAGTGTGTGTATGTCAGATATTCACAAATGAAAGATAAGATCATAAGTCAAAAACAAAGGTTTACCATGGCCAGAATAGAAAGAAACACTTTTATACTAATTTTTGTGTACAGTTTGATCTCAAATTTGCACAAGGCTCTCACACACAACAGGAAAAACATGAGACTGAACAAGAAAAACAGGAAGACAACACAAGATCTATAATTACTAAACCTGGGGTGTCCCTTCAGCAACTGCCAAAGGGGAAAGCACCAGGTGGTCTTTGCTCTTTCAGTCACACCCACAAAAGCAAAAAGTATAAGAAAGGGGTATCGATAGACATAATAGATACTTCAAAGTAATAGATATGCACGTATGTTTTTTTCTATGTAGGCTGAATTTACTTCAGCCTCCTTATACTAAAGTAACTGATAGTTTCAACGGGAATGCTTTGACATCTTGGACTGACATATTTTATTTATTATTTTTTTTTTTATAGCCATAAATTCTTAATTACAGCCTTCTTTATCCTTCTCTTTTAGGGGACTGATAGACACAAGTAAAATATGTGTATTAAAGTAATATGTAGATTTTAACATGGGGTATGAAAACTTGATATTTATGGTCAAAGAAATCGTTTCATTTGATGGTAGGAAAATCTATAAAGATATGATATTGCATTTCCATTCTATAAAGTAGTTTAATTTACAATATCACTATATATACTGGGCTGTGTTCAACTTCTTTCATTTTGATTTATCTCTTGGTTTCCAGTACTACAAAAATTTACAATTTAAGTACAGACCATTGATGCATTACAGTCTCCTAATGTTTTTCTTTCCTTTTTTCCAGGATGGCCTTAGGTGGAGGGAGTGAAGGGGGCCGATATGGGTCTGTTGGAGAGAGCGGGGGATTAATGTGCGAATCACAGCACAGTGGCAGCAGTACCAGAAGAAGTGGTACCAGCAGTAGTGCCAGCAGCGTAGTGGATGACACGGATCACAGCCTGATGACCCAAGACGTGTATCAGCGGCAACCACTCCTAACCAACCATGACCAGTACATTAGTACTAATGGGTGAGTATCAATTATTATTATGGAAATTGTATTATTAAAGCTTACTGCCCTCTCTTTCTTTGATTTTGTATCTCTATAATATGATTTTTATTTTATTTTTTTTATTGCTGTTGAATAAATGTTTTGTAACCTGTAAATAAAATTCTCCATTGATAGTAATCATTAATCGATATTACATCTTACCTTTTGACAAATTATAAACATCAGAAACTAGAATCTTATCTACCAATTATCATAGGAGGTTTATTCTAACGATTCTCCATCCTTCAAAGGGTCAGCAAGGATGGAGGGAGTGGTGGCTACTATGACAGTAGTGGAAGCAACGGCATGGTGAAAATCCCCATCCCAGCGCCACACCGAGACGAGCCAAGGTTCCCGAAAGAGAAATCAAAAACTTTCTTTGGTAAGTATGAATTCCTGGTTTCATTACAGTGTGAGTGAGTTGGTGTGTTGAGTGGACTTGTGATTGGGTGGGTGAGGGAGTAGGTGAATGAGTGAGTGAATGGTGATTGAGTGAGGAATGAGGGAGTGGGTGGGTGAGTAGGTGATCAGGTGGGTGAATGAGTGAGTGAGTAAGTAGGTGATTGGGTGGGTGAATGAGTGAGTGAGTGAGTGAATGACTGTTTGTGTCTGTATGTTTATGAAGTTTGGTGCCCTCCTTTATATTAAATATGACTACAAAAAGTTGGAAACTGTAAATATATATATATATATAGTATAGTGTATAACTTTTTCAATGGTAAACCCTTTAAATAGTTATCATTTGTAATCTTGACAAGTTGTACAAACAGCTTTAACAAGTAAGGGTTGGGAGACATGCTTATTGCCATGTTATACGCAAAAGCTCTTAGTCAGAAACACATCTCTACTTTTATAAGCCTTCAAGAGAACATTGAATTGTGTTATTAACTCTATAGTCACAGCTGATATCCCTCTCTCTTTTTTCAGCATTTTTGTTCCTTTTTGCCAACTGGATCTTTACAACGGCTTCCTTGGCACTCACTCACGAAAAGGTGCCAGATTACCCTCCACTCCCGGACGTAACTCTGGACAACATCTCCACAAAAGAATGGGGCCTGGATGCCTCCGAGTTCATCATCATTTTCTCTGTTTATTTGTGTGTTATGGTTGTCATTTTCCATAAACATAGGTAAGAGTTGTAATCATCGCTTCTTCCTCCTCTTCCTTCCTTTTTTACTTTAACTCTTTACTCTGCCTTTTTTTTTTTCCCTCCTCTTCCTCCTCTTCTTCTTCCTCTTCTAAATTCTCCTCCTCCTCTTCCTAATTCTCTGCCTCCCTCCCATCATCATCATCCTTATCTTCCTCCTCATCTTCCTCCTCCTTATCTACCTCCTCCTCCATCTTCCTACCCCCCCTCCTCTCTTATTGAAAAAATATTAATTGTATAAGATGTAAATAAGGGAAATCAAATATTAACCTACTCTTTTCCTCCTCTTTGACAGATGGATCCTCTTTCGACGCATCTTCCTCATCATGGGATTGTTATATTTTTACCGTTCCATCACTATGTACGTGACAGTCCTACCAGTAGCCAACCCCAATTATTACTGTGATAAAAAGGCAAACTATACTACCCCAATACTGGTAGCGAAAAGAGTTATCCAGTTGCTCTCCGGCTTCGGCCTCTCAATCAACGGGCAACACACCTTCTGTGGGGATTACATCTACTCGGGACACACCGTGTGCCTAGTGTTGGCCTACCTAGTTATCCGTGAATGTAAGATATTTCTCGGTTTTAGAATGCCAAAGTGAATATATTTTGTACAAGATATGTGCATATTTCCTATATCCTAGTTCAAATGTAGGTATGGATTATTAGAAAAAAAATACTTTGGCTTATCTAACTGTTTCTGTTTGATCTTCTGCAGATACGCCTCATCGATGGTGGCTGGTACATTGGGGTTTTGCTCTGCTAGCTATTGTTGGTGTGGTGATGGTCCTCATAGCCCGAGGGCACTATACTGTTGACTGTCTTATAGCTTACTACATCACCACGCGTATATTCTATATGTACCACACTATGGCTAATAATGCCAACCTCAAGGTGAGTTTAGTGAAGAATTTTGTTTTTATTTGGATTGATACCAATATCCTTTCATCAGAATTATTACCAATGTGATACTAGGTGCTATTGACACCTGATAAAGTAGAATTGTAATGATTTTATCAAGTTATTTTAATATAAAAAGGAAAGTTTACTGATAAGTCCTTAATATTGATTTATATCCAGAGGTACTTCTTCTAAATAAAGATCCATTTACTTTACAGGAATCAGGGCAAAATAACTTCCTTGAAAGACTATGGTGGTACCGCCTTTTCTGGCTATTTGAACGGAATGTCCAGGGTGTGATTCCTCGGCATTATGAGTGCCCATTTCCATGGCCAAGGAGATGGAGCAGCAAAAATCCACAAAGGACCTCATAGTTTCAATGTGTGCTGTATTATCCAGGAACTGCATTTGAACCAGTGAATCACTGATATACAGCCTCAAGATAGTCAGTTTTTTTATGTGTGGATTTCTATTTTTTCTTAATTTTAACCACTACCCCTCAGTACATTGAAGCCACTGAAGATGTAAATACTTATATTCATTGTGTCTGAGGCATAGACAAACCCCCTAAAGTGAAACTATTGTTTCTGTGAAATTTGACTTGTGATAACAGAACAAGAATTTTAATACTGGAAGAATTCCCAGAGAATCACGGAAAGGAAGAAAAGGTTACATTATATTAATGCAGTTTTAGCCACTTTGGTAGGAGAAAGTACTTGATACTACTCACAATATTACATCTGAAGGAAAAGGAGTGAAGTTTGTGCACTGATAAATTTATAAGCTTTTGCTATACTGCCAGTTTACAAACAGTGGGTGTTTATAGGTATGTAAGATGACAAGTCCCAGATCTGTGCCATTATTAAAATCCATTAGAGTAGATATATTTGGTTTCTGTATGAAAAATGGACTTAAGCATGATTGCTGCTTTTGTTTTGCAGTTTACCCAAGCTATTCAAATTGATAATGTTAAAGAAAATTAAGAAAAAAAATCTGTGATTCTTGCCTTTGTAGTTTTTAGTTTCAAGTCATCTTTGGTAACATTATGTATAAGGATGTCACTTGCTCAGGATGTTCATAATTGAAATATATGTTGTGGAATATTTTTCAGATTTATAGTTTCCATATTTCCCCAATTTGTGTTTTTATGCTTTTAAAATGTTTTGGGTCTTTGTCCAAGAATTGTTTTATTTTGTAGAGGTTTTATTACATTTTGTCCTCATAGCATGACCAAAGTGAAAATAACCCTTTCTCTGTGTGTTACTCTTAAAGGGCATTTCCATTTTAGACATTATCATGAGCACAGAAATGAAATTTTGCTCCTAACTTGATTGAGGAATAGATTGATCACACACACTGTCATTTGGGGTTTATCATTTTTTATATTTTGCATTCTAAAGTGAAATTAAACAGATACACAAATCAGAGGATAATATTTATTTGATATTTACCATTGCTGTACTACTTACTAAGCTCAACACTGTTGTCTTTGTTAAGCATCTTTATTAAGTACCTATGCTCTTTATGATCTGGGACTTGGGAATACTTACGAAAGGTAGGCAGACGACCAGCTTTCAAGTAAACTACCAGTACTTGGGAATATTAATAGAGAAATTGATGTAACGTAGAAGGTGGGATTAAATTGTAATGCCTTTCATGATTAAGCCTTGTTCTTTAAACTATTTTGTATATGCATATTAAGCAGTTAAAGACAGTTTAAACATCAAGTCTAGTGATTAAGA
>BOPN01002712.1:50000-65000 GCA_017312705.2 Penaeus japonicus | reverse complement strand
AAAATCTGCCCTTTAGAAAAGACTGCAGAACCACATTTCCAAATCTAAAACACAGTTTTAAAGAGAGAAAATAAGAAAAAATGTACACTAGTTTTTTATTCAAACAAATGAATTGAGTTGAAGAACAAGATGCCATAACTGCAAGAATCCTAAGACCAAGAATGATGACTGCCATTTTCATAGCTGATAATTCCATGAGTTGAACTTTACTTACTTAATTTGATTCATGTTCGATGACATACCAGTAAAGACAAGAATTATGAAGACTCCACATATCATAACAGATAAATTTCCTAGCACATTGATAAACAATTATTCATTATTCTACATATACAACAGTGTCTGCTAATTACACCAACATACAAGCCCCCCCACCCCTAAATATCTCTAAGGTAGTTTGTCTTTTTTACTCTTATATTCAAAAACATCTTTAAGCAGAAAACACAGTTAAATGATACTTCTGTATAGGAAAAATAATAAAAGGACAATAATATGAATACCTTTATTTTTGGGCTGCCAAAATAACTGAAAAAGTTGCAAAAATTAAATAGGAAGCCGTAGAACGATTACAAAGTATTAAAGTTGGCAATCCGACATTCCACTTTGTCAGTTTTGACATTACTGACACCTAATTATGCACAGGGAAAACAGATGGACACTTGTTCATTCTGGCCGCTGTTAGCTAGAATTCTGTCAACAAAGGGAAGTTTTAGGAAGAGACAGAGTCAACATGCACATTCATGCATAAACATTTTTTTTTGATATTCACTGGCCCTGAGGAAATTTTGCAACAGTATATGAACCTGTTCCTTAATTAAGAGATTTTACTTCAGCAAAAATGTATATCTGAAATTGCATCTCACATACACATCTTAGCATAAAATGATTGGAGAATCAGAAGGCACTGATTTCACTACCAAAACTACTGAACATGGACTGGTCAAGAAATCTGACACACCTACAAAACATGACAGTCTAGGACTGATCATCAATAACCTGCTTCCTAACTTTCACACAAAGGACTGCAGTCATGGTCATCACATGACAGTTATTGCTCATGTAATTGATAAAGTGCAGAGACCATAAACACAGTCCAAAGTGTGTTGAACTGTATATTAGTTTTCCATTATATGGAAAACCAATTTGGTGCTGTTTTCTGTTGGCCATTTCATCTTGCGCTCCATTTTGATAAACAATCACATACTCTTTCCCTTGTTCATTTTCACTACTAATAATATAGTCTAATGGAAGTTTTCAATAAAATACATTTTATTAAAGACTGCTTAACATTTACTGCTATATCAGCAAAAAGGTTCTAGTCTCATCAGATATAGAATATAATCTAATTTATTTTCTTTTTAACATTATGAAGGATTCATGAGAACACCTTGATTGTTTTTACTGATATAAACCATAACTCTAAATAATTATTTTTTAAATACTGAACAAAAGATATTCTTTAATACAAGAAGTCTACCATAACTTATATTTGAATAAAATACAAGAACCAATATTTTCATCTTTCTATCAATCAAATAATTCCTAAAATAAACATTTATTTCTAAATAAAAAAAAGGCAATATAATAAAGTGACCTCAAAGGAACAAAAAATCAAAGAATTTGTCCTTCTCTTCATGTCTTAAAATATTCTTCTTTCATCTATCAAAATTATAATTAAGAGGTAATATCTGTTATAAACTCAAACTAATGTTGAATAATCAATAAATCTCATTTAATGTTGCATATCTATGTAGTTCATTAACTTAAAAATATAGTGACTGTTGCTGCTCTATGTGCAAGTTTGTAAGTACTGTTTGTCTGCCCTCACACATGTAAGTATAAAAGTTCAATTTTTACACGAGTTCTATAAACAAAATCTTCCCTGAATTTTCCTCCTCTCTTCATACTCTATTCTTATAGTGTGAGTTCATGAAACATGAAATCTGAACCTCACTTCATATGTGAAAGGGCCAAAGTACACACCTGTGGCATAAGTTCCTCAAGAGGAATTAAACGAGTTCTCCCATCTCACGTTCCACCTCCATTGCGTTACAAACAATAAGAAGGCACAATCTTCAATTGTCTACTAAAAGGCTATCTTAGCTGTGTTTACAAACATGTTTATAATGGAAGTGAACCTCTAAAACAACAAAACTATATTTCATGTTCCGATATCTCAAGGTTAGTAACTCGTACCACTATGATACCTTGAGACCTCTGAACACTATTTGCTTTAGGAACCGAATCTGTTCAACTGTCTATTTCAATCCTATTACTAGAATTAGGAATCCTCTCAACAAGGAGAAGAGGAAAAATTTCATGATATATTTGCATAGATCATGAAGCTAGGGACATCTCCAAAAAGAAGACAAATACCAAGACTCATCTTACTTGTAAATATCTCCAGCTACAAGTCTTTCAATAGCTGCCTACTCCAAAAATGGATTACAAGTTCCTGCTACTTATCTTCCATGATCCATCTTTCCTCTCATTGCAATGCTTTGGCAGTGAAGGAGACACATGAATGTATTTATCAATCTTTGCAATAAGATGCAGGAGATTTCGAAAATATGTCTCAATGGAAAAAAGTATCCAAGTGCAGGTGTATTTATGAGTACACATGCATGCCTCATACATGTGCTAATACTAAATATAACTATTGTGTTCTTTCTACTATAAAATGAGTATGAAAACAATTATCAATAACATTTCATATATGCATTGACTAAAGTCTGCTTAAAAATCATACTAACCTCTACTGGTTCAATATTTTGTGCAAACTTGAGTATAAAAATATTGTACTACAAACTGTATATATTCTGGTATTTACTGCTTGCAAAACTTACTTAAAATTTTAATGATATACCTAATTCTCTTCTACAAAGCTAATAGTGGACACAAAAACAATGTGGTTATGTAATATAGTGATGAAATGGAAGAGTTTACACAAAATCTCTACTACATAGGGACTTTGATATCTGCTTTAAACTAATTATAACTCAATTCAGTACAAATAAGATTATAAAGCACAATATAAATGTGTAATATTTGTGTTAAATTGTAATACAAAATATCCTTCCTTTACAGAATCATATATCTCTGAAGAGTCACATGCATAAAAGGAAGATACTGTGTAGATACAAAAGGCAACAAAAGGATGTTGATGAGTAGAATATGATTCCTTCTGTATCTATATATCTACAAGGTCTGTTTACTGATGTTTGTATATGTCACTTCTCATGTAATATCATGTGCATTTTTATGGCAGTTCTAATGTACACATATATGTATGTCTTTTGCAATTCACATCTCTATGAATGCTCTGGTCTGTTGATGATAATGCTTTTATCATTACCTTTTAATACTGGTAAAAGTTATTATTCTGATTCAGCTAAACCTACATCTAGTATAGGAAAATGGACAGGATCTTTATTAAACACATCACAGGACAACAAATATCTTGTTCAAATATAAAGGCATTCATTGGAAGTCTTTGAAAAATATGGAAACAAAAAGCACTGATTCCACCGAGCTACCTTGAAATGGAATATCTTATCACTGGTCCCTTGTCACACAGGAATGTTTTCACAATAAAGCAAGTGCATGAAAGCACAACAATTTTCTATTCTTTGAGTGTGACAACTTGCGAAAATATGATCTTGAAGAATCAGGTATGAATACTTTGGTATTAACATGCAATAAAGTAACACACCGAGTTATGTGCCCTTACACAGAGTTTATATTCTACTACTACCACAACTTGACAGTAACCAAGCTGATCATGTGACATCACTTGTCTTCCCCTCAAACCACTTTCGACCCAGGTAGTTCATCCCGCCGAACAAGACACTGAATATGAAAATTGCACATCCTATCTTGATCTCTGCTGTTTTCCATAGATAGCATTGTTATAATAGATGTTGATTTCTGTGACATTCTATCATTATAAAAGTCTTAATTGACACATAACCTATTTAGTCAATTGCACAGTCCCCTTATGGTGCGTGCCATGCATATACCCATTACTGTTGCCTCAATTTGCAAGATGCCCAATAATTCACGTACATATATTTGTAGTTGCAAAGTTATAGTACCCAACTTACCAAGATGAACTGAATGAAGAGCAGACATTACCATATAAGTACAGCCGCACTCCTTTAACAGTAGGAGGGAGTATATATATATATCTATCAGGGAGACCACTCTACCAATCAGTAGTACTTGGTTCTAGGATATAGGTACTTCACTGTTGTTTGCAACCATCCTTGCTATTGCTCTTTTCTTTGGGTGGTTTTGGTCTTCTGTTCTTCTCCAGACTTGCATTGTGTCTGTGGCCCTGGATGGGCATGTAGGGTGGTACCGGGTAGTCATCATCATCGTCAAACACTGAGAGAGAAAGAGAGGAACCACATCAAGGTATTTCTATTACCAATGTCCGAATTAATTGTAAAACTTACGGCTGCCTTTAGAACCTATTGTTACTGATGCTTATGGTATTTCGTATCTGCGTTTCCACTCTTCCATCCAAGGCTTATTCCAGCCAAAATGATACACCAGGTGAACACTTTCTTCTGAATTTTTACAGGAAAACAAGCAACATCAGAGCCTTTATTCCTGAAGCATGTAAACTATGGCCCTTTGGAGTCAGAGTGAATTTGCTAAATGTTCAACATAGCTGAATACATCCTCCTGATTTCTTCACTTATTTTCTCTCGAAACTGTGTTTGTGAAAATTATGGGGACCCAAAATGGTAGGAACACCAAAAAATAATCAACATGCTGTTTGCAAATTGAAACCAGGTTGACCATTGAAAAGGCAATCAAATGGGCTACACTTTGACACTTTTAATCTTCTGTCGTGTTCTAACCCATATGAGTACTCAAAAAGGCCTCACAATATCAATATATCATACGGGAAAAAAATAACTAAGACATTTTTTTATGGGTATTTCATCAAATTTGTCACCATCCCCTATGTGGGACGGTTTCATTGTGTGCGTTTGTGTGTGCCTGCGTGCTTTTTTAAAAATGAATCGTACACAAACCCAATTGTCACATGCTCATATAATAAATTGTACTACACAGGTGAAAGGATAGAGTTTCAAATAATTAGACATCAATTACAAAATCAAAAGTTAGAAAAACTTAACAGACAATATCTACAATACTTACTTAAAATGGTGCTTATTTTTACAATTTTTCAAACTTATCCCCGCCCCCGCCCAACCACACTAAATATGATCCTCTTCAAGATATTTCAAATTTGTACTTTACGATAACCCAACAAGTAGGACTGTCATAAAGAAAGACTTATATCTATATCTATCTATAAAAAAAAAAAATAAATAAATAAATAATAAAAAATAAAATCAATTAGATGTATCTTACCTGGAGGTGGTAAAGGGGACACTGGAGAAGTGATACTTGGTCCCATAAATCCCGTACCACTACTTGTGGTTGAAGAAGACGAGGACCACTGCAGAGTGGTCTGAGGTGAGGCCAGCTCTCCCTGCTTGACTCGTCTCTGGTAAGTCGGATCAATAGCACATGCAATGTTGGTGAATCCCATGCTCAAGTTGTGCTCAGTACTGCTACTACTGCTTTCTTCTACAACTTCTATTGCATCAGGGTCTGGTAACCTGTAAGGAAATATATCTAGCTCTAAACATATCTTAAAAAAGGAAAGAAAGAAAGAAAGAAAGAAAGACACACACACATTTATTTCTTTAACTCATTAGCAGCGGATGGCATGATTTGCTGCAAAGGCAGAGTCGGTCATAGACGCGGATGGCATCATGCCAGACATTTAAAACAGCCATCCTACTGCACAGACCTTTTTTTTAATACCGCGACCAATGGGTTAACCCCTAAGATTCTGAAGCCATGTTCTTGGCTCATCTGACCAGATACACTCAGTCCTATCAGCCAGTCTTTTCCATAACAATGAGACAAATGTAGTATTCCCCTTCTGGGCCCTCCTCTCCCTGAGCCAATTATACAGTAATATTCCATAATTCTGGTATTGCACAACATATTCCATGCAGCCAAACCCACTCATCCTTTCTCCTTCCCTATTGCCACTCAATCATAGTTTGAAAATCAGGCCTGTTTTGCAGCTGGTAAAACAGACTAGCTGGATATTTTGTGGTCTAACGGCAGTAAGGATTAAAAAAGGAAGTGGTTTTCAAGCAGATCCATAACATTTTTCTGGGAATATAATGTGTTATATGATACATGATAACTTAAAGGGTTTATACCATTTATCAAACAATTATATGATATAACTCAGACTACAGCAAAGATTGGGGAGCAGGCATGGAGGAAGGTAATAGGCCATGTATGAGGATAGGAAAAGGAGTGGGAAACTAGGAAGAGAAGAGGAGGGATATTTGACAGCTGCTCACCAATTTCACTTATTACTGAGTGCATCCAAACTTGAATATGATATATTTTTAACTAAACACTTGCATTCCCTATGCATGAAAATGTAGAACTCAATGAGAGTTAAAAACATTGCAGTATCTAAAGCCAAAGTCTCACCTTCAAGGATGATATGAACTTTAGTACTAAGACTGATACCAGATTCCCTCTAATTATAAGTAAAGGACTAACTTTCATACACAATTGTTTCTTCCAGATAAAATTCTGATCCTAAAAGTTATAACAAAAAACAAATAATAGAAAAGTGCAATTATGCTAAGCATTTTCCTATCTACAACTGTATCATGGAATTATGTCCCTTACTTTCATAATGAACTCTGAACATATGAATTACCTCAATAGAAATCTCGCACAGAAAATACTCCGATTTTACAACATCTTTCTCTTCCAAATTCCTCTTACCTTGGCTTGTTAGTCTTGCCCACGGGAAACTGGTGGGCATACTTGGTCGTTCTCTCTGTGGGTGCCAGAGGCTGTGACACGCGAGAACTTCCTGGCAGGTCGAGGGAGTTTGGCCTCTGCAGCTGACTTCCTCTGGGTGGGGGCTGCCAGGCACTCTCGGGATCTTCTCTTGGGGAGTCAGGGGATGCATATGATGGGCTTCTGCTGCCATAATCAGTGTCTTGCTGTGGGCTTGGCAGTCTGTAGCCTGAGGGTCCTGCCTGCGGGTCGGCTCTTATGGCGTCGACTGGGGCTCTGCTGTTTCCTGTCTGCAGTGGAGAGAATATGTTTGAGTCAACTGGGGTGATGGGGAGAAGTGAAGAAGGTGAAAAGGTGGAGAAAAAATAAAATAAAGAAGAAAATAGCCAAAAATAATGTAAATACAATCAGTAAAGTAATTAACCCTCTCTGGACGGGTGGTACAGTACTGTACCGCTCATTCAAAAGCCCAGTGGCCGGGCGGCACAGTATTGTGCCAGCCATTTAATTGATTTAGGCCTAAGCGCTCGAAAGCCCTGGCATTGTGACATTCAAGGCTGGAATGCCCCCGTCGTGAGTGGGTTAATCCAACAATCAATATAGTATTCTTTTTTTTTTATCACAGAAATTACGAATAGACAAATCAACATAAATACAATAATTATATCAAATCAATTGGCAAACCCTACCTGGGTTTGCTTGGGGACTGCTGGAACATCTCCCTCAAGTAACTGTGATGCTCGAGCTTGCTTCTTTTGAAGGGCCTTCTGCCGAGCCTTCTCACGAGCTTTTTTAGCTTTGGCTCGTTCCTAATACAACAGGATATAAGCACTGCTGTTAGAATATTGTTATCTCAAAATGTTTCCTCAACACTACTGTTATAAATGTACAAGAAACTTTATAACCTGTTTCCTAATACATTTTTATTATATGATCAAATAAAAAATAAATCAAATAAATAAATTCCCTATAACATTGAGATAATAGTTTGATTTAAAGAAAGTGCAAAGCTATACAAAATAAAAAGAAACATTACTTATGAAAATGTACCAAGAAATGTGACTAAATTAACATAATCTCCATTCGTAGTATCTTTTACAAATCATATCAAAAAACAGTCTGCCACTTGTTTTCATCACAGCACACTTAGCACATGTACAATTCCACAAGTTTGATGCTTGCCCCTTCTCTATGAGTCCACTTGTTCAGGAAAGAATGGACTGCCCACAATCCTTCTGATTTGCAATACATCATGTCTCTGCTTTAATGCCTGTTATGAAAAGAGACAGGTTTGCCAACAAACCATTATGCTATCCCAATCTAATGCATAACTGATAACCTTTAATTCTAATGGCAGCAACCTAAACCATGGTTGTTCATAGCAGTGGAAATACAGCCATGCTTCAACATTCTGAAATGTAAAATATAAGCAAAGCCACACAAGTGACCCATCATCTCCTACCTGTAAGACATAAATGTGGTCCATCATTTTGATGAAATTTTTCAACATATAACAAAGCCTGTGATAAATACATTTAAACAGAACCATGAAAAGGAGTGAAAGCTAGAGCAAAGAAAGCTTTAACCTTATTATCTGATAATAAATTTGTTTAAAAAAAAATGTTTACCTGTTAGCATATCAAAATTAATTCCTGTTCAAATTTCTGAGGCACATATAACTTTAACTAGTTTTTAAAACACATTCAAGTTGCCATGCATATCATATATCATATACCAAATCATTGTAAATATATAAGAAACCCATTATGACTTCATTTCAAACCTTTAAGTCATCTACCTAAACAAACTGAAAACCCTAGCCTTCATCATCTCACTCATACTGAATCCTTACTTGCACTCTGCTCTTCCAAAATATTACTCACTTGCTCCTGGAGGACCTTGGCCAGCTCTCTGTCCTGTGCTTCGATAGCCATAAGTTGGTCTTGGTGGAGCAGGTCACCTCGTCGCTTCCCATCTTGATCCTGAAGTAGCCGGGCTAACTCCTGTAAATTAGTTGTGCTTGCCTGCACCCAACTTTGACATTTCTCATGCCAACTACTAATATGTGTTTATTTACAGTATATTGATGTGCATATTGGTGATTAAGAAGAAGTAGTTATTCGAGCAAAGACGTGTCAATATTAATATAAAGGTGTTTGTCAGTCAAGTATTGGGTGTTATTTCATAGTGCAGTACAGTAAACAGGCACATGTGCATATACATAATCTTTTAGGCATAGTCCTAGCATGTTAATATTCTTAAATAACTAAAACTTATTTTAATACATTAGTAGTTTCTTATCATGAATAATTGACTAAATATAACGCAATGGAAATAGACAGACTTTGTTTTCCTTCCTGCTGTTAGAAGACAATATTTACCGATTCATAAAGATAGAGAAAAAATATTCCATGCTACCTTATGACATTTAAGTATGCTTAATAAATAAATAAAAATAATAGTAATAACAACAATAATAATGAAATTGACTCACTGCATCTTGTTCCTCTTGAAGTTCTCGGACCTGCTCTTCATCCATGTCGTCTGTTGGTTGACGGCAGAAGTCACTAAGGTCTGACAAATCACTAATGTTGCTACGTGCAGACCTGTCACTGCTAGTTGTGCCATTTAAATCAGGATCTCTGCATGAAAAAGGGCGATTAATCTTATAGTGAACCAAAGTTTCTCTTTAGATAATTACTAGTCATGCAATACCATGTTTATGCATATACTCTCCAATAAGAGTAAAAACACTACATTTTCCTCCATTACTATCAAAATGTACAAAAATAATAATAGAGCTGGCACACCTTGGTTCTTTCCGTGACAAGAGGGCAACATTATCACTTCCTGAGTTAATGCCTAAGTAAGCTGCCTCTCTCTCCACCTGACGTAACTCTCTCTCTTGCCGAATTGTTTCCTTTTCACGTTCCTATTTGAAAAAAATCATTAATAAGTGATACAATCCCAATATCTTTGTCAAATATAAGAAGAAGGGTCTCAAAACATTATGCATACAAATTTTAACACTCTTTAAAAACACACTGACCATTAAGTTGCGAGCATAAAGCATGTCCTGTTCCTCTTGCTGCCGTAGCGTCTCCATCTCCTCAACATTAAGCTTCTGTGATAGCATAGCTGCCATCTCAGCATCACGTGACTCCCTGATCAACACATCACAAATCACTACCTCCCCCAACACATCACAAATTACAAACTCCCTTCCATGGTAAACAGAACACCCAACTCAACCACATGGTAAGCAGAATGCCCAACATTTAAGGGACAAATGACATGCAATTTATCAAACACAACAAAAAGGTCAAATAACACACCATGAAGACCAAGCGGCTGCAATAACAATGTGAAAAAAGCACTCAACCCTTTCTCTGTCACAGATGTTGTTTGACCGCACTTCCTTCCACCAACAGGAAGGGAATGTACAGGGATCTCAGACTGTGAAGAAGTTAAAGGGTAATAACATAGTACAGGAGGTCGACACTTACTGCTGGGCTAGATACATTTCATAGGCCATCTGCGCCATTGCAGCTTCTTGGTCCTCTTTGTTCTGCTCCTGTCGCGCCTTTGGAGTGTCCTGACGGAGGATTTGGTTCCTTTCGCGATTGCTGACCAGACGTGACTGATCTGAAAGGAAGTGGCATTTCTAGAGTAAAAGCAAACAAATAAAAAGGATTATAAAGACTTTTGTCTTGAAGATGGTTAGCATATGAATCATTGGTTTGACAACAATAATCTCTGAAAAGCAATTACCGTTACAGCTGATCTACAAAAGTATTAACAATGTCGTACTATTACTGCCCTTCTCAATTTCAAGAAAATTTATAGAAAAAAATGACAGAATATCCCAACTGCAAAAAAACTGACCTCATTACTGTAAGCAAACTTTATATGACTATCTGAATATGTCACAATTTAATCATACTTACATTCTTCATTTTGCAGCTTGTGGGCTAAAGCAAAGTCCTCGTGCATTAGCCATTCTCGACATACTGAAAATACAGAGGCAAATTTTATCCAGAGACTCTGATATATAGTATTTTGCTGTAGGGGTAAATACCCTATAAAACATTTACTATAGAGAGTAAAATATCAAAATTCCTGTGCATGTATATATTGCCTTATATAACACATACACACACAAAGAAAGAATGAAAGAAAGAAAGAAAAAAAGAAAAACTAAAAAACTAAAAAAAGGGGGAGCTTTCATTTATTTTTATTTTCTTGTGCACACAAAATTGTGTGTTGTGCATTCCTTGGGTTAATCAATTGTGAACTTCAGAAAGGAAACCTAATCTAAAGTTGTTAAATATGAAAAGGAAACTAATCTTAACCCATTGCGGACAGGGGATAGATTCACTTGCCCAGTCTCCAGGATGGGTTTCATTTCAGAGTGAGGCAGCTTCACGCAACATACTTTGACTTTTCCCACTCTCATTTAGTCACTCATTGTAGAGCTAGCGCCATTTTTGTGTTTTATTTTTGTGTGTGTTTTACTGTATTTAGAGACATATTTGTCATATCACAGGCTCTATCAATGCTGCAGTTGACTAAAATTGCAGTTTAGGGTCCATATCAGCTCATTATCTTTTTTAGTTCTCAGTATGATAGAAATATTACTGTTGTATGGGAGGACAAAGAACTACCGACCGTCTTAACAAGCGTACTGGGGAAAATATTAAATATATATTTTTTTCTCTTGTTAATATTCATGGCTGGTGTTTGATTCGAATGCATGGGGACGTACACACTAACAAACATAAAAAAAAAAAAAAAAAATATATATATATATACACATATATATATATATATATATATATATATATATATATATATATATATATATGCTGCTCATCATCAAAAGAAAATAAAAGAAACAAAAAAGAGAAAAAGAAAAAAGAAATAAAATAAAATAAAATAAAATAAAAAGGAATATACAATAAAATAAAATAAAATAAAAGAAAAAGGAATATAAAATAAAATAAAAGAAAAGAAATAGGGAAATAAAATGAAATGAAATGAAATGAAATGAAATAAGATAAAAAAAAAGAGCAAAAGAAAAAGAAAAAAAAAAGGAAAGAAAAGGAAGAAAGGAAGAAAGAAAGAAAGAAAAAACAAACAAAAAACTTTTGTTATCCCTATTGGTCCATAAAAAAAATATTGACATGTATATAATCATAATAATAAATATAACAACTACAAAAATAACAGCAAATTTCCAATATGCACAACACCATAACAAAGATCAGAAATAAATTACAATTCAGTCGATCCCACCCCCCCTTCGTCCCCCTCCCCCCACCACCAAGAGGATCTCGACTAGCAAGCCCCAGTCCAGGTTGTGTTTGTAGGTAGGTTACCTCCTGCAAGTTAGTCACCCCCCCCCCCCCTGCTGGATCAATTCCTTGCCTAACAAGCTAGATTGCTGGCTAAAGTGGGGGATGAGGTGGTGGGGGGGGTGGGAGGGATTGAGGAAAGAGGGAGGGGGACAAGGGGAAGGGAAACAGAGGGAAGTGGGTGAGAGAAGAGGAAGGAGAACAGAGGCAAGAGAGAGAAAAGAGAAGGGGGATAGGCGGAAAAAAGAAGGGGGCAGTAGGAAGGGGGAGGGGATCAGGGGGAAATAGAAGAGAAGAGAGAAATAATATGAGGAAAAAAGGAAGGGGACAGATGGGACAGGGAGAGAGAGACAAGGGAGGGGATAGGGGGAAGTGGAAGAGAAGAGAGGGAGGGGAACAGGGGAAAGTGAGTGAGAGAGGAGGGAGGGAAGAGGGGGAAGGGGAAGAGGAAAGACGTATGGGACAAGGGGGAGTGGGTGAGAGAGGAGGGAGGGGATAGGAGGAGAGGAAGGGAGAGGGGGGGAAGACAAGAGAGGGAGTATGAGGGTGGGGGGGAGGGGGAAACACAGCCAACACCCAGACAGGGAGTTCCCACAAGGAAATCAATGGAATGAGTGAGTCACTTGAGTGTGCAAACTGCTATCAATAATTCTGCCAGCTGGATTCCCATTACTGCAATTTGCAGACGTTTAAAATAACTACACAGTCTGTAGCAATGTCGCAACATGTGATGTATGTGCCAAAATAACTTAATAGCCTTCAGTCATGCAATACAGGTTGTATTTCCTTCTAAACAATTGCTAAAAATAGGAATGGATGTAACAAGGCTATTCTTGCAAAAGTTGTTTTAAGGTTATATATAATTATACAGAAATGGTTGAAATGCAGTATTAGGGAGAGGAGAGAAGGCATACAAGGGAGGATATATATATATAAATGTATATATATAAATATATATATATATATAAATATATATATATATATAAATATATATATATATATATATATATATATATATATATAAATATATATATATATATATATATATATATATATATATATATATATATATATATATATATATATATATACATATATATATATATATATATATATATATATATATATATATATTTACATATATATTTACATATATATATACATATATATATACATATATATATACATATACATATGTACATATACATAAACACACACACACACATATATATACATATACATATATATATATATATATATATATATATATATATATATATATATATATATATATATATATATATATATATATATATATATATATATATATATGTATGTATGTATGTATGTATGTATGTATGTATGTATGTATATATATATATATATATATATATATATATATATATGTATGTATGTATGTATGTATGTATGTATGTATGTATGTATGTATGTATGTATGTATGTATTGTATGTGTGTATGTATGTATGCGTATGAGTATGCGTGTATGTATATATATAGATATATAGATATATAGACAGACAGATAGATAGATAGACACATAGACACACACACACACACACACATCATTACATTACATCACATACAAAGTGAGTAAGAGTTAGAGTGAGAGAATGAGTGATAGAGTGAAAGAGAAAGAAAGTATGAGAGAGAAAGACAGAAAACGAGAGAGAAAGACAGAAAACGAGAGAAAAGAGAAAAGAGAGAAAAGAGAGAAAAGAGAGAAAAGAGAAGAGAGAGAGAGAGAGAGAGAGAGAGAGAGAGAGAGAGAGAGAGAGAGAGAGAGAGAGAGAGAGAGAGAGAGAGAGAGAGAGAGAGAGAGAGAGAGAGAGAGAGAGAGAGAGAGAGAGAGAGAGAGAGAGAGAGAGAGACAGTAAGAGAGAGAGAGGAGGAAAGGGAGGGAAAAGGAAAAGAATATGAAGAAGAGACTGATATAAACTACCTCACACACTTGATTACACTCAAGCAAATATCAAGCTCAGCACCTTCCATTAGCAACAGGCTCAGCACCGACCACCATTACAAAAATGCTTTGCCTGACAGTCTCAAAATCTAACTCGGCACAATGCACACGACACTCCTTCCCATCAGTAACAATGAATCTTGCAAAACAACATTAAACATCTTCCTGCTAAGCTGTTATCATTTCAACTCTGGCTTCCACCTTACTACCACTTTCACATCTTGAAGCAATTGTTAGCACAAGAACGCAAACATAAAAATAAAAATGAAGAATTGCTGATAATCTTGTGAATGCAAACTGCAAAACCTGAACTGGACTTGCTCTACCACATCATCGACATATCAAATTTGCCTGCCAGTGCACTGCCAAATATACAAACAAACAAAAAGAGCACAGGGTCTTCCAAATGTATGAGCCAATGCAGTATACATTTTATTTTCAGTTTATGCATCAGCATATGTATCTTCAGTAAAATGAGAATTGTCACAATGCAAAAGATGACTGGTGGATAAAAGTTTGACTTGGATGGTCAAAAGGAAATAACGGTTATCAACAACAGCAACACTAGTATAATCAAAATCTAAGACACTAATTATACAGTAGATACCAAGATAGTTATTGTACACTTAATACCTCAATAAATAAAGTTTTATAATGCTTTTGATTCTGGCTAATTTCCTTATTTATGAGAACTGTCATTAGCTCATCATATGTATTTTAGAAATCATGATTCAAACAAAAATATACAAATGAATGAAATGACACATATAAAAACAAGTGTAATTCCCAATTTGAAATTTCCA
>BOPN01002712.1:37500-45000 GCA_017312705.2 Penaeus japonicus | reverse complement strand
TACAAGGTCAGGGAGCTTGGGGTCCTGTAGAACCAGGCGCACCATTTGCTCCAGGTCCGGAACGTCGCCTATGCTCGCCAGTGCCTTGTTCAGGTCTCCTCCTCCTGTGGGTAGTGGAGTATTTAGTAAATATTTGTGTATGTATATATATATATATATATATATATATATATATATATATATATATATATATATATATATATATATATATATATATATATATAAACAGCCACGTATTCTTTCATAGAAAATAACAAATGAACCAATTTCATCGCCTGCATATGATTATGAAACCGAAAAACAACACAAATAACAATAAAAACAAATAACAAGCTTCCAAATTCTATCTGAAAAGGTAGATCCTCGAATCCGAAAAAAAAAAATCAAACCCCACCTGAAGCAAGAGGAGTGGCATATGAGCAGGACACTCCACCACCGCCGCCGGACGTCTTGGCAACAACGCCCGCGTCTTGATGGGGCGTGATTGTGGTTCCGTCGGAAGCGGAAGATCCTGGTTCTGTGTCTGGGGCGGCAGTGGCTGTTACGCCTGACGAGACGAGATTGTGTTCTCGGCGTGTGGCGGGAACGAGAGACTGCGTCGTCACCAGGACCGAGGATAACGACAACGTGGGGAGCTGCGGCGACGCTGAAGGAGGCGCTGCTGGTGGGACGGATGGCGGAGGCGCGACAGGAAACGGAGTGGCCGAGGGTTCAAGGAAAGAACAAATAAAACGGAAACAGCTGGCGCACTGGTCCTCACTCGTGGATACTCCGCCAGTAAAACGAATTCTCCACTTGCGTCCGTCTCCCTGCTAGTATAAATTACCATTAGAGATTCATTGATATCTTTGATAAGAATAAATAACCTAACAACAGTAAATATCTGGATGATTTGCCTTACGTAACTCTGACACAAAAATACAGCACCCTGAATTCTTCACGTCAAAGAAAAGAAATCAGAGAAAATAGATACTGTATATATATTTTTTTCTACTAAAATAGTAGTGTTCGTCTACCAACGCTCACTTCGGATCTATAAAACAAAAGGATATTATGATTTTTTTTCAAGATCAACAGCCATTAGTCTTATCCAATTCTAAATGAAGGTCGTGTAATTTTAGCATTAACCTTACAGAGAAAGAGAGTGGTAACGGATTAGTCGTGCGTTCGGGACTTTGATGAAGATATTATTTTTAGATACAGTACTAAAAAAGCAAACAGGTTGAGGGATATATCAGCTGGATCTAATATATATATATATGAGAGTCATAACATATGAATTAGTAACATGGACTACGGATCAATTCACTTGATAAAAAAATAATAGGTGCTTATGGAGAAACTGAAAGGCTCATGCTGGTAGTTAGGCTTAAGGGATAGAAAAAGAGCAACATGGATTAGGAAACAGCCCAATATACAAGATATACTCAAAGATATTAAAAAGAAGTGGCAATGGGCATGCCATATATATATATATATATATATATATATATATATATATATATATATATGTATATATATGTATATATATATATATATATATATATATGTATATATATATATATATCAGAATGGGGTATAAATAACACAACAAGACTGAAGACATGATTGCACGGTGGAATAACGAAATTTGGAAGCGAAACCCGGAAACAGAGGGCGCAAGACTGGGATGACTGAAAAAAAGAGAGAGGCCTACGTCCTGCAGTGGATTGATATAGGATGATGATGATGTACGTGAGTGAGTGAGTGTGTGTGTGTGTGTGTGTGTGTGTGTGTGTGTGTGTGTGTGTGTGTGTGTGTGTGTGTGTGTGTGTGTGTGTGTGTGTGTGTGTGTGTGTGTGTGTGTGTGTGTGTGTGTGTGCGTGCGTGTGCGTGCGTGCACCCGCAGGCTACAGAAAAAACTGATATATCATTGAAGATCCTTAAATCAAGCAGCTTCAACCTCCCCCCCACCCCTCCACCCCAACCCACAGGCCACGCCTATAGTCTTCACGTTTAATGGTTTTAACTCCATTAAAAAATGTAAGGGAAGTTATTAACATATCATACTTTCAATCCGAAACAATGAGTCATTACTGTCACTCTACGTAGTGTACCATCGGAAATCCTTGAACACACCCTCAAAAAACACATTTTCGTTGAAATTTACCATTACTAAGACAAAATACGGCTAGGGATAACCTAATGAGCTTCTATTTTAGCAGAAACAAAGGCAAAGTACTACTCTCTTTTTTATATTTTATGTAATGAATAAGGTATGGATTTATTGGTGTAGTCCTTGTGGAGAATAAACGTCTCAAAAATATGATGGTAAACAAACACAGAGAAAGAACTTCTATGCGCAGTGGTGAAATTATAAAATAAACAGGCGTTGTTATATATAAAAAAAGTTTAAATAATGAAAGGACATTGTTAAATTGTTTTTATCGTCTCACTGCACTAATTTTGAACTATGTAAAACCATGGCTGAATATTGTCCATAAGAAAATTATATATCGAATCTGGCATATAAATCAACCATCAACGTATTAATCATTTAAAAATGATCTGTATTCGTCCACATACTACTGATTACACTATTTTCACTCAGTCTCATCTCAGACAAAGAAACTGGGACGTAAACAAGACGGGATGAGAGTGAGAGCTGCGAATGCAAAATAGAGACACCACCAATACTGTAACTCTAAGACAAGGAGAAATTAGTTAATAGTACTGAGCATTCCGAGGGCCACGTAGATCGCCTATCCCTCAGAGAATACCTCCCAAATAGAAGGAAATTCAGCATCTATCCACTCAGGTCTTAAAGAATGGCGTGGTTCATATTTACTGCCGAATGTGGTTACGTTGTGCTAATTACAGTGCAAAAAATGCGAAATTATACAAGGTTAGATGTGGCTGTACCGTTGTTATAATTATGCTGGCCATGAATACAAGGAAATCATATCACGCTGATACTTGTATGGCGAATATTAGAGTGTGACATTAGCAACATGCATGACTCACCTTGCTCCTGCATAGGAACAGCATGCAATCTGCACGCACTTGTGGCTGGATGTCCCGGTTTTGGAGGAGCGGCCAGTATTCCAGAATAACGCGACCTGCTTGAACTTTCATCGTCCCGGTCTAATTAAAATGGAAAACAACGTTTCAGGGCCTATGTAAAACTGAAGTGAAAGAAGAAAGGGGTGAAGGAAGACGGAGATGAAAAGGGTTAGATAGAGGGGGGGGGGGGGGCGAGCGGGAGGGAGGAAGGGAAGAGGAGGGGTAAAAGGAGAGAGGGAGGAGTGAGAGATAGAGGGATATATAGATAGAGAGAGAGAGGCAGAGGTACCCCATTGGCGATAAAAATCGAAAATGAGAAAAGGGAGAGAAGAAGAGAGAGAGAGAGAGACAAAGGTAGAGAGAGAGACAGAGATAGAGGGAGAGGCAGAGATAGAGGGAGAGACAGAGATAGAGGGAGAGACAGAGGTAGAGGGAGAGACAGAGATAGAGATAGATGGATAGACAGAGAGAGAGGTAAAGCGAAAGATAAACAACACCGCTCTCATTAATGCCAGAACGTAGTAATTACATCCTCATTTGTTCTCCATTAAACAAGGCATACCAACCTAACATCTAAGCATTTATCAAAAGCCAAAATCTTACCAATAAGCACATCATACGAAGAACCAAAACACATATTCAAAGACAGATTTCATGTCACCCCCCCCCCACCCCACCCCGAAAAAAAGACTTAATTACCTTCGTCAAAATAAGAATAAGAGATTGTCTTGCTGATGAATCTATTGTCTCCCATTCTTTCCCAGAAGCTAAAGGATTTATCAACGTACGAGCGTAGCTGTCTAGATCCCATTCACCTAAACGATCCATTGTCGATCTAAAATGAGAGAGAAATTGATGCACTAAAGTCACTTGACATGTTTATGATTTGTATTTCCCAGTCATGTGGGGAATAAAACGCATTTGATGTTGGAAAAGAATATGTAAGGTTGGGTCGTTTAGATATTTTTGTGGTATTCTATGGGGTATTTGTATACGTACGGTATTTTTTATTTTTGGCTAAGATATAGGTGAAAAAGATGCATAAAAATGTTAGTAAATAGCAGATGCTCTATGATCTAAAATGGTAAACAGACATTGTCCGAAACCTTTGAAGAGTATCAGTTATAGCTTCACCTAAATCATATTTACATTAATAATGCTTCAAATATCTAAATATAAATACATATATACTCATATACACTGTAAATTCTATTATGAAACTGGTATTAGACAATGTAAAATAAGTCTATAACCATTGTTTTCATCAACGCAGATCCGAACACATCGTCACAAGAAATTTGGTTTGAAGTTTGTAGTTCTTCATTGTAGACTGCAAAGATTGCTTCAATTATGGCTTCTTCTGGCATTCGTATAAAACTTGAAAGAGAAGATCCAGGTAACCTATTTAATTACGAAGCTATTTTGATACTCATAACCATAAATATCTATGTCAGCATAGGAGTAAATTCAGTAAAAGCGTAACCAATCTTCGTGTATCGCAACAATATATATTAAAAATAGATATTTTCATGCTTTCATATTCGCTAAATAGTATCATATTTTCCCTCAATGGGTAAAGCTTACATTTTTGCGACCAATATTTCTTATGATGCTAAAATTAAGGTTAAGAGTAATGAAATAGGTTAATATTATTGTCATAATGTTCATTACATTTCTAAGATAAATATATATGCTGACTAAAGACTTATATCAAGCTTATCAGCAGCAAGAAAGAGAGAGGGGGAATAAAGGAGAAAGAAAGGTAAAGGTTAAAGAGAGAGAGAGAGAGAGGAGAAAGGGGGATGGGGGAGTAGGGGGAGGGTCAGACTGTAAAACATGCTAATTGCAAAAGTGCACATACACACCAAGGATATTTTTTACTTGGTTTTGATTAAAAGTGAGTTACTTGTTTCGATCCCCATACTCATTATTACTATTATTTTTTTTTGCTTATTTGGCAGTAATATATCAAAATCATTAATTAGAAATTAGGTAATTATTCTTTATTGTTTGCATTTTTTCTAAATCTATTCATCTGAAAAATTTAGATGACTACTTAATCACTCAAAGTATCAGAATAATCTAGATGGACAGAAGAGGGAATCTGATTGAAAAATAAAATTCCCCAATTTTTCAACAAATTTGGGAAATTTTTGGTAGGGTAGGGTTTTTTCCTTGAACACTGGATGCCTTATCAGAAGGTGCCATACTATACAGACTGGGAGGGAGGGAGAAGGAAAGAGCAGTCAGGCTGGACGTAATTTAACCGTCTACTAGGAGTGAAATGGGAAAGTTCACTGACCTTCCTCAGCTTACTTTACTTTTTCTTTCCCCTTCTTTTGAATGAGGTAGTTAGAGGTTGTGAAAAAGTACATTTAGTTGAGATGTGGTGCCATTGTGTAATTATATAATTTCTTTTTATATCAAATCCTTAAATCCTTACTCACTTCATAGAATAGGTAGGGATAGTTATTAGAATATGTTCTGTAAGGTTATTACATTAGTTTTTCTCTTTGTGTGGTTCTTTTATGAACATTCACCATGAAGTTGAATCTGCTATTTGGCATTTATTGTTTGGAGATATCAGTGTTTTGGAAATTATTTAAACCTATTTGGAAAGAATAAGAAGAAAAGTTTCAGATATCCATATATTTAAATGTTCAAAGCAATATATATATATTTTTTTTTTTATACATTGACCATTCATTGCTTTCCTACTGAACATTATGTGTTTGTTTTATATAGTTTCCTTCACTTTGATTGGCTTTCTGACTTCCCTCCATTATTTTAACTCCTACTTCCTCAATTACAGTTCCAGGACATGAATCAGGCTTTTTGAATAGGGAATGTACAAACACAGAGAAAGATAAGAAATACTAAGAAAGCAATGTATTCTTTTTTACTAAATCTTGCAGGAGGTGAGGTGGATGCCGCTAGAGGGAGATTCGATGCAGCTCTTCAGGGTCTGCTGCAGAAGGATGAAGAATCGGATTCAGAAAATGAATCGGACAATGAGAGCAAATCCAAAGTCTTGTAAGATTTGGTGATGTTGATATAATGACTATATTATGACTATAATTACTTTATTATTATTATTATTATTATTATTACTACTACTAACATTATTATTGTTGTTGTTATTATAGTTATTATTGTTATTATTTTTATTATTATTATTGTTGATATTTTAATTACCATTATTGTTATTATTTTTATTATTATTATTATTATTATTATTGTTATTACTATTGTCATTAATATTATTATTATTTTTATTATTATTATTTTTATTATTTTTTCATTCATTATTATAATTATTGTCGATGCTGATATTATTTTTTATTGTGACAGTCATCATTATCTCTCAGTTTTTGAATTGTTATTATTATCATCCCTGTTATTGCTAAGATTTTGTTATCATCATCATTGTCATTATCAGTATCCATGTCATCATCATTATCTTATTATTAAAGTCATTGTGACCTAACTGGTCATCAGGGCAGGCAGTCTATGACACTAGCGGCACCAGCTAAGAATTAGAGGGACGGAGAAAGTGTTTTCTCCGCCCTATGGGTAGACTAGCCCAACAATATTTTTCTGTAAATGCATCATAAAATGAGGGTTTAGGCTGACTTTGGAACCCTGTAGCTCTGGAGTTAGCACCATTACAGCCATAATACTTCCTGACTGTGTGTGCACTTCAATTGTAAGCAGATCCCAATGTCACGTCATGTACGCATTAACTCCCATCTTTTAGGCCTAATCGGTGCCAACATGTATGTCATGACACCTGTAAGCAATAGATTAACATTATGAACTCAATATATTAGTTATTTAAATTTTAGAGGAATGGAAATAAAAATTATAATGTTTATTAACGTAGTTATCCTGTTGTTCAAGATTCTGGCTTGTGCCTTGATTTGGAGCCCAAAATCTCTCTTATCAAAATGCCATTATTATAATGAAAGCCATTCAAAAGATTTGAAGTATCAAGTGAGAATCCATATCCTTCCAGCACCAAGATTGGTCTGAGCAGCGGCAGGAGTTCCAGGCCACCCCGCAAGAGACGCAGGAAAGAGGTCGATCTGAGGGACTCTGGCTTCCACCACACATTTGTCATGCGCATGTTTGACCGGAGTGTGGACCTGGCACAGTTTGATGAGACATCACCATTGTATCCTATTTGCCGGGCATGGATGATCAACCAGCCCCATAACTCCAGCCTCAATGTGAAGTGAGTATGAGTTATGGGTTAATCCATTGGTCGCAGTTTTGATAAAATATGTATGCAGTAGGATGGCGGGTTTACATTGTCTGGCACGGTGCCATCCATGTCTATGACCATCTCTGCCTTGGCAGCAAATCATGCCATCTGCTGCTAATGGGTTAAGTGATAGATTGTGTTGCATTACTGTTGTATTGTTCTGCTTGTTAATACAACATCAAGAGTCTATCATT
>BOPN01002712.1:30000-32500 GCA_017312705.2 Penaeus japonicus | reverse complement strand
AAAATATTCTTTATAACATTTATCTTAAATTACAAGAATAAGTTTAATGAACTTTCATGAAGTTTTTAACAAGTATGTTATACACAAGCTTATAGTAAGAAAAATTGTCATGATGCTCTCACATAGACCATAGCATTTCTGATTTTGATACGACGACACCTGGGAAGAATGTTTAATGCATAATTGACAAAATGCACTGTTGATAGCATGGTAGAGAGAACAAATTGTATAATTCTTATCAAATCTTACCAGAACGTCATACAGAAATTACTTTTTCTTCTAGATGATTCACCTGTCTGATAACTCGTCAGCAATACCACTGTGAATAAATATGTATTCAATATAACATTAATATTGAGAGGTCCAGATTTATGCTGAAATCATAGCAGATTTGAAATAAATTGATAACCATATAAAATATCAAAATAAGTGTCCATATCCATTTTAAACATCTTTACTTCATGTCTTACTGATCATAGGCAATATTGTTATTTTAACCTTCTCGCTTTTCCCTGGTTTGTTTAAGGTGACAAATGTTCACCACAACCTGAACTCAGGATTGGTATATTAATATCATTCTTGGATTTTAAACACACCAAAGTAGGAAAGAGTAAGTCCATCACTTCAAGCCACTCTCAGCATTATCATTACTAGATTTAACACAACAGCTCCAACTCTACTAAACAAGATATCACTGCTAACGCAGATGAATGGTCGAAAAGCCACTACATATGAAGACTTTTATAAAGCCAACCATTTTGAACTAGAGTAATGCTAGAGTAATGCAACCACTGTCGAACAGTAGGACAATTACCGACGATCAAACCTTGGGCAAAGCTAATACCAACACTGGAGTGCAAAATGGCAGTTTTCTCCATCCTTACAAAGCCGTATTTCAAAGTGTTACGCCGTTCCCGCTGCTTAAAACCATGTGGTAGTTATTGCTCTTTTCTGGACCAAAGCCTGACCATTCTCACTAGGGAAAATGTTTTGGAATATTGACAAAGGCACATTTACAATAATACATGGAAGATGGTAGACTCAACTTTTTTGTAGTTTGATTATATGATATGGAAGCGTACACATAACAATAAAAACTTGAACATTTAATTTTATTTTCATGTTTGGAGGGCTTTGAGAGTTACGAAAGATGTTGAAAGCTGTCTCATACAGAATGGGCCTATATCATGGGTTGATAGACACATTTATTAGACAATTATATTATATCTCATTGAACACAAATTTGATTTTATGCCTTGGAGTAATACTGAAAACATTGCATTGCTGATATACTGAGAGCAATGCAGCCAAGCACAAGGTATATGAAGTAAATTATATATTTAGATTGGTTTTAGTACACCAATTAAAGAAAGAAAACTTAGATTATCATTTTATGTAGGAACAACTATATTCAAGAATGCAGTATAGATTTTTTTTGGCACACTAGCTTAAACAAATGCCAGTCACCCTGAAACACTGAATCAGCCATGATTCATTACAAAAAAGTTCATTGTATGACTTCAAAGGGACTTGAACCATCTTTTTCTTGCTGAAATAATTTACAAATAATGGCAAGAGAGGTATTATACAGTCTTTTTCTCATGTTTTCCTGTCTTAGGTAAAACTCTTCATATTCATGATGGACATGTTGACAATAAAATGGCATTCTTTTGCAGATTATATATTAATCTAAAGCAGTTTCATGCATGTGAGAGTGCAAGTGTATGTAAGATTATTGATTAATAACCAGGATAATAAACCTAAATTGGAAATTTATCAAGACCTGCAATACATAGAAAAATTAATATAATAAACTCAAGTAAATACTTATGAAGATCTGCAATACCTGTCTGACATTGTAAAGTCCACATGCTCAACAAGAGAAAGGTAAAACCTGCCGCCGAGATGCTTTATAAGACTACATTTGTATTTTTATATAGGTAGTTTCACAGTCTGTAAACCTTGATTCATGACCTGTTTTTGTTTGAGTGCCTTTAGCTCAGTAGCAAGACATCATACTATACTATGTGAACTAAAGTGTGATTTGACCTTAAACTTGTAGATAACAAATTCTTGAGGAAGGACCTCATCACACTTTTTTGTACCATATTGATGGCAGAAGACATCTTTTGTGGAGTTGTATATAGGGAACATGTTTCCTAGATTGTACAAGAAAGTGAGTAAGACACTCAGAGGATGAAAATAAAATATTGGGCAACTTTCCCACCCCGATACGTATCTGGAAATACTAATTGTATGTTCTAAGGAGATTTTTCTAGTCTTTGGGAAAAATATATCCTAGTATATTTCCATGCTGCAGGATGATATATTGTTATTATTATTTTAAAGTATCAATTCAGGGAAATTACATTATTAAGATAATTGTTCTCCTTTGCCTTTAGACTTGAATTTGCGATGTAGAATTTGTGCTGAGGATTTGCAAATGAATTCACTACCGCATTACAGGATGCTCATATTACGTTGTACTTAACAAAAGACT
>BOPN01002712.1:0-2500 GCA_017312705.2 Penaeus japonicus | reverse complement strand
CATTTTTCCTCTCCTTTTTTCTCTTCCTGCTCTTCATCATCATCATCATCTCCCTTTTCTCTATTTTCTATCCCTTTTCTCTATTATCTATCTCTTTTCCATCTTCTTTCCTCTCTCCTTCTTCTTTTCCCTCCTGCTCTTCTTCCTCTCCCTCCTCCTCTCCTTCCTCTCCCTCATCCTCTTCTTCCTCTCTTCCCTCCTATTCTTCTTCCTCTCCCTCCTCCTCTTCTTCCTCTTCCTCCTCCTCTTCTTCCTCTCCCTCCTCCTCTTCTTCTTCCTCTCCCTCCTCCTCTTCTTCTTCCTCTCCCTCCTCCTCTTCTTCTTACTCTCCCTCATCCTCTTCTTCCTCTCTTCCCTCCTCTTCTTCCTCTCTTCCCTCCTCTTCTTCTTCCTCTCCCTCCTCCTCTCCTTCCTCTCCCTCCTCCTCTTCTTCCTCTCCCTCCTCCTCTCCTTCCTCTCCCTCCTCCTCTCCTACCTCTCCCTCCTCCCCCTCTTCTTCCTCTCCCTCCTCCTCCTCTTCTTCCTCTCCCTCCTCCTCTTCTTCTTCCTCTCCCTCCTCCTCTTCTACTTCTCCCTCCTCCTCTCCTTCCTCTCCCTCCTCCTCTCCTACCTCTCCCTCCTCCCCCTCTTCTTCCTCTCCCTCCTCCTCCTCTTCTTCCTCTCCCTCCTCCTCCTCTTCTTCCTCTCCCTCCTCCTCCTCTCCTTCCTCTCCCTCCTCCTCCTCTTCTTCCTCTCCCTCCTCCTCCTCTTCTTCCTCTCCCTCCTCCTCCTCTCCTTCCTCTCCCTCCTCCTCCTCTTCTTCCTCTCCCTCCTCCTCCTCCTCTTCTTCCTCTCCCTCCTCCTCTTCTTCCCCCCCTTCCCCCCCTTCCCCCCGCCACGCATCTCGGCGTCGGAGGCTGCGTGCGTGGCGCTCGGCCTGGCTCTCGCGTCCCTGTTGCACAATGCAAGGTAATGATCAATATGAAAACAGTCGCCAGACATCGGCTCCTCCTCCTCCTTCTGCTGCGTCCACAGTGCCCTCAGGACAAGGGGGTGGGGTGGGGTGGGTCGAGTGGGCGGGGCTGCACTAGCTGATGAATGGAGAGGCGAAGAGGGAGTTGTGGGGGGGACGGCACTCTTGTTTCCCCGATCCCGCCCAACCCCCCCACCTCGTCTCACCTGTTGAGGTCCCCCTCTCCTCTCCTCCTCCCCTTCTTCCGCCTCCTCTTCTTCCTCCTCCCTCTCTTCCTCCTCCTCCTCCTCCTCTTCTTCCTCCTCTTCCTCTTCCTCTTTCTCCTCCTCTTTCTCCTCCTCCTCCACCACCACCACCTCCTCCTCCTCCTTCTTCTCCACCACCACCACCTCCTCCTCCTCCTCCTACCCACTCCCTCTCTGCTCCACCTGTTGATCCCTTCCCCCATTAACTTCTCTCTTCCTGTGTTTTCCTCCCCCTCCGACCCGCGGCAGCACTGTTGTCTCTTTGGCTGCGTCCCCGGCCTGCCATTCATTCACTCGTTCATTAACTCTAGCTGTTTCTGGGGAGTTGTCACTGTGCCACATGCTGAGTCACTTTTATTTTTGTTCTATTTTTGTTGTTGTTGTTGTTGTTGTTGTTGTTGTTTTCTTTTTTTCTCTGTTGAGACCTTTGTTGTGTTGTTATTATGGGCTTGGTTCTGGTTGGCTAGGTTGACGCGGCGGGTTTTATTCCTGTGATGAATGTGGCACACTGAATGAGAGCAAGAACAGAGAGAGAGAGAGAGATAAATAGATAAATAGATAGATAGATAGAGATAGATAGAGATAGATAGATAGATAGAGAGAAACAGAAAGAGAGAGAGAGAGAAAGAGATCAAGAGAGAGACAGGGAGAAAGAGAGTAAAAGAAAGAAAGAGAGAGAGAGAGAGAGAGAGAAAGAAAGAGAGAAAGAGAGAGACAGGGAGAAAGAAAGAGAGTAAAAGAAAGAGAAAGAGAGAGAGAGAGAGAGAGAGAAAGAAAGAGAGCAAGAGAGAGACAGGGAGAAAGAAGGAGAGTAAAAGAAAGAAAGAGAGAGAGAGAGAGAAGATAGCAGGGAAGAAAGAGGAAGAAAGAAAGCAAGGATGCACAGTTGTCTTGCATGGAAAGAATAGGTCGTAAAAATAGCAAGCCCGTAGATGATGAGAGACAGATCTAATAGCTGTGACTGCCCGGGAGGACATCCTGGTTTCCTCTTCATCTTTTCCATTAATAACTGGAGCGAACAAAACAAAACAAAAAAAAAAAAAAAAAAAAAAAAAAAAAAAAATATGGACCGGAGAAGGATTTCTGTTTATTCATATCCAGAAAATATTTATAGAGACTCCCTTTAATTGCATCACATTGTGAGCCATAAATGATGTCCCACTTTTAGATTTTCTTTTAGATACGGCTTTGTGAAGCGCCGGGATCGGTGATTCAGTGCGTTTGAATGGGACGGATAAAAGTGTGTACTTATTTGCATACATTCATGAATGAACAATAATAATACAATACATGTATATATATA
>BOPN01002711.1:169446-176946 GCA_017312705.2 Penaeus japonicus | reverse complement strand
GTGTGAGAGGTAACTCACAAAGGGTTTTTTGAAGCCAAAGTCTGGTATTCTTGACTCCTTTATTTGGTGAATATCGGCACGGTTATATGGAAATAATTACAGGTCTCGATGGCTTCTGATGTCTTCTGTTCGGTGCGCGTCTCACGGACGGGGCGGGCTCGGACCGCCGGCTCGGCGCTTGCGGCGCCTCTCCGAGGGGAAGCCAGGTGTGTCTGCAGGCGAGGTCGGGTAGAGAGAGGGCGAATGACCTGAGGTCGGCCCGTTTTATCTTGACCTAGCTAGGGAGACGCCATGAAGAGTTGCTTCTTCGTCTTTATAGCATCTAGGCCACGTGGCTTTCTCATGTCTCCACGTGGCTTGCACATTGTCTCACAGACTGCCCGGACACCTTGTCCTCAAGCCGTAAAGTTGAAGTCGTCCTTGAAGGGCGAACGTGTCGTCCGGCCTTGAGTGGTTCAGGTCAACTTCTAACTCTGGCGGCGATGTCCGCGCGTCCTGGTGGCGCATTCATGTTGTTGCTTTACATCCCGGATGGTGGATTCCGTTTCTTCATTTTCCATGTTTTTCCGTACTTGGCTGCTGCTGTTTGGTTAATTTGCAGGCGGGCCTTCCACGTTATAACTGAGGGTATCCAGCTGTCCTCTTCTTGGTTTCTGGGAATGACGGGTATGCTCTCCTGGGCGTTTTTGTCGTCTGCTGCTTCTGAGCTTCCAAACCGTGGTGTCTTTTGGGCGACCACATTCCGGGCCTCGTTTCGTAGGTAATGGCGTTCCGTAGCCTGCTTGATAACCTTTACATACAGGGCCAAGGGAAGAGGAGAAGAAAGGCAAACAGAGAGTGGGGGAGGGTGTGTGCATAATTCTATATTTTATATAAATTTTACTTTGTTTTTCTTTCTTTGATTTTACTTTTCTTTTTTTTTTTTTCTTTTTTTAGTTTTTGTTTTTCTAAGAAAGATAGATAAAGGAGGGAGATGCTTGCAGCGACCCGCAAGGGACTACTTGAACTGCAAGCTTCTCAGGGAGAGGGAGACAACAGTGGCAACCGGCAAAGGTTTACTTGAACCACTGAGAGTCTCAGAATAAATAAGAAAGGATGCTACAAAACAGTTAAGTCATGCAAATAACTAACACATCATCGTATCAACCCATAACAATTCTTGTTATGGATGGCGCTAAGTCGTTCACCGAATTACTATTTGAATTCATTAATTCGTTTTATGCCATGACACTGTATTAGTGTTAAGTATGTTTGTGATGGCTTCTGATGTCTTCTATCCGGTTCAGTTCAGTTCAAAGAGTTTTGTGAAGACGTCCCTTCGCCTGGGCTATATGCACGAGGCGGCCCGGCCTCTGCCAGCTATAAGTGCTGACTCATCTGATCATCATCACTGAATGCTTACCGTGGCAGTTGGATTGCCTGAAGGCGCTCCAGTTGACAGGGGGAAAGCAATAGGCATAGCCGCCTTACCAACCCGGCGGCTGTCGTCTCTGGGCCTTGCCTGAGGAAGCGAGTGTGCTCGCATTCCATCAGGTAGTGCTCTATCTTCGCGTCCGGCGCGCCACAATGCCTGCAGCATCGCTCATCATGCCTAATGGTGGGTATGATTTGCCACGCACAAGGGTAGCCTAATCTCAATCTGTGAAGACTGACTTCAGCTCGCCTTGGTATTTTATTAGAGAGTATCAGCGACTCATAGCCTGTGGCATATGAGACAGCCAGGAGTTGTTGGCAAAGAGTTCTGTTCATGGTTCTGTGCAAGCCGACGCTGCACTTTTTGTCTTAGCTGTGAGTCCGGCGGGGACTGTAGGACTTTGGCAAGAAACTGAGCCGCCATCTGATCGATCCGGATGTCCAGAGGGAAAAGGTTGGCCTCCAAGAGGAGGTTGGCAACTTTAGCCCATATAGGAGCACCCAGAATGATCCTGGCGGCATCATTTTGCATGACGTCAAACCTTTTCCTTAGTCCAGGTTAGACTGTAATCAGGGCAACAGAGGCGTAGTCCACGATGGGACGATGGGACGGACAGTGTGCACATAGAAGGATCTTAGTACACGGTGCCCAGCCCCTGAGCGCCGCCCTGACAGAGCTCTCATTGTTGAGGTGGTGGAAGATGTCATCTTCTATGCGTGAAATAAGGAAGTTTGGCTTGTCAATGTACAGATATGGGGATCAGAGAAACACAGCTACTGCGTATAAGTGTGTATTCGGGGAGAAGTCCGTGGAGAGAAGAGGGTTGTTTACATTACACTTTGTAAATATTGCCGTAGGGTGGCGCATATAAAAGAAAACATTCATTTTGGGGGTAACTAAATTAAACATGAGGTATTCTTCTGAGGTATAAACAGTAGATATAAAATTATAAGCATTCTTATTCTATCATAATCTTTAATTATTCTAACACCCCCTCTTAATTAAAGATTGGTTATAATGTACGAGAGAATCTATCCCCTGATAAACTTAAAATCTTTCAACTTCTTCTGAGATACAGGTTTGGTAAATATATCAGCTGGATTCTCTCTGGTAGGCACAAAGAATAAGTTCACATTACCCATCTTCACTTCATCTCTAATGAAATGGTAACGGATGTCAATATGTTTTGACCTTTGGTAATTTATGGGTTTTTGGCTAGATTAATAGCACTTTAGTTGTCAACTCCTAAATCTACTGACTTAATCTTAAATCCAAATAGATCATACATTATTTGTTTTAAGAACTTTGCCTCCTGAATGGCTTGTCCTGTCTGGTACCTGTCATATATATATAAGGCTACCAACTATCTGTAAAGAGTTGCATCAGCCAATACATCTGATTCTACAGTAGAAGTGTTAACAATACTTAATTCACATGTGTTTCTTACATGACAATCTGACATTTTAAATCTGTCTAAAGTCTTTTCCAAATATTTAGTTTGATTCACTTCAATGTAATCTTTGCCTGTAGAATTTTCGTTTACCGTTAGGTCAAGGTTTCACTTGATAAATCCATCTTTCACCCACTACTGTGCGATTCTTTGGTAGTGAAGTGAGTTCATAGGTGTTGTTGTCCTGTAGTGAAACAATCTCCTCATCCATGGCTGTCTTCCATTGATGTCCCTCTGGAGATGCTAGCTTCTCTGGTAGGCAGACTGTATTGGGTCATGTGACATTCGATAGCAGTGATGTATAAAGCTAGTATGTGTCACACTGGAGATACTGTCGTCCTGATCATCTGTAACATAGTCATCTAACCTCGAGGGTTTCTTTCTTTCTCTGATGTAGTATCTTCTTCTGTATCTTCATCCACTGGTATTCCTTCTTGGTCTTTAGCTGGACATTTCCTGTCCCCATCAGCGTCAGCTGGCGTCTCATCTTGGGCTGCTTGAAGTGGTTTTTGCTGGAGCCTCGTCTCCACCAAAATGTAGTCGTCACTCAAACTTTGCTCGGCACTTGAGGATTCTGTCTTACAAGATGAGTTATCCACATATTTGACTATTCTTACCTTATAGTCTGAGTATCAGGAAAGTATATCAAGTAGGCTGGACTTCGATCATCATAGCCAACAAATACTCCCTCCTTACTCCTGGATCTGCTTCTACTTCTGTTCATATGCAAAACATCTTGTTCCAAAGATATTCATTTTGCTTATGTTTGGCCGTCTTCCAGTAAGCATTTCTACTGGGGTCTTTTGAGTCCTGGAGTTATAGCACCTATTCCTGATGTAACAGGCAGTCTTCACAGCATAACTCCACATATCCTGTGGATTTTGACTAACTGTAAACAGCGGGCCATGTCAAATATTGACCTGTGTGATCTCTCAACTGTGCCATTCTGATGTGGTGAATAAGGTGCAGAGAACTCTTGTTTAATCTTGTTCTCTGTTAAGAGTGTTCTGAACTCCTTATTCGTAAACTCTGTTCCGTGGTCACATCTTAGGCGTTTGATATTCCCATATGGTGCTGTTTCTGCAAGGTATCTTTTCATAGCTGTCATAGTATCACTCTTACTTTTAATTAGGTAAATTCTAAGAGCTCCGGAGTAGTCATCAATAAAGGAGATGCTGTACCTGTAACCTCCTCGTGCTGGTGGGTTTACAGGACCAACTACATCAGAGTGGACTAAATCTAAAGGCTGTTGGGCCTTTTTGTCTGGTTCTTTACTCCTATACTGTGTCATCTTACCTAGTGTGCATGTGGTGCAGTTGAACTTGTCTTTCCTAGTTATATGCATTCCGTCAACAGTTGCTTCAAGTTTTTGTACATCAGCCACATTGCAATGCCCTAGGATTTTATGCCACTCCTCTAGGGTGTGCTTGGCTTCCCCTACATGGACTTTGTTAAACTTATCCATCTGAGAACCAGTGTGTGGCTTACCTCTACGTAGATAGAACAACTTGTTTTTCTCCACAATGTCGAATATCGTGCCATCCTTGGTAGTTAGAGTACTGCCTTCGGGCGAGAAAGTAACAGTATGTCCACTCTTGATAGCTTTCCAAACTGACATGATATCTTGTTTGAATCCTGGTATGTATAATGCATCTTTTAGTAGAATTCTTTGTGAGTTGCCGTCTCGATCCTGAATGAAGTCTTTCACATCTCCGACTCCTTTCACTGTTCCTTGTTGTCTTTGGCCGTCTGCCAGCTCTATGTAATGGTTTTGTGGATCAAAGGATTCTTGAAATCTCACAAACTTTGGTTCAGTTTTCTCAATATGTGAAGTGCAGCCACTGTCAATCATTAAGAAGCCTTCTTCTTCTAAGTTAGCTACATTCTGTTTTCTACAATCATACAGCTCATTGTTGGTCTCAACTGTACAAAACCTTGATGAGTGTGTTACATGAAAAGAAAACTCTTGATTTTGTTCTTCACTTGTGTCATTTGCTGAGTTTACTGAATTACTACTCTTCTTAGGATTCTTCACTCTACATTCACTGTTACTGTGAGTTCTAGATTGATGAAAGTTACACCACTTTCTAGTATTTTGAGGATTGTTCACTCTCTGGAACTTACCTCCTTTCTCCTTTGCTGTATTTTGATGCAAAATGGCCTGGTTCACCACACTTGAAACATTTCTTCTGTTTCACTGTACTGTTGTTGTTGTTGACATTCATGATACTCTCTGTGCTAGAAGTATCCTTCAGACGATCCTCTTGACTTAACAATGCTATCTTTAATTCACTGTACTGGTATGGAGGTTTATGCTGGCTAGCTACATCAACAAAATTTTCGTACTTCTTTGGAAGTCCATCCAGTGTTCGTACTACTATAAGTCCATCAGAAATGTGTTCATCTATTTCCCTGAGAGCAGCTACTGTCTCATCTATAGACGTAAGATATGCTGTAACACTGTCATCATCCATCCTTTTGTTTATGAATGATCTCCATAGAGCAAACAATCTGTGTTGTGTTTCTCTTAGGTAGTGTTTTCGTAGCAATGTCAATGCTTTCACTCCATCTCCCCTCGCTTCACGCTTTATCATGCCAAGTGACGTTCTGTCAAGACAACCTGTTAAGTGAGCATAGATTGTTTCCTTGGCCTCTTCCAAATCATAATCATTTGGGCGTTTGCTAGCATACTTATCGAAAGCAAGATGAAGTTTCAGAACTCGGAGAGCCCCTGTGAATTTTTCTTCCCACAAATCATAATTATCTGCATTACCATCAAATTCCTTAATTCTGGGCCCATAACCTGTTGAGGTGGTGGAAGATGTCATCTTCTATGCGTGAAATAAGGAAGTTTGGCTTGTCAATGTACAGATAATTGATGTGGGGATCAGAGAAACACAGCTACTGCGTATAAGCGTGTATTGGGGGAGAAGTCCGTGGAGAGAAGAGGGTTGTTTACATTACACTTTGTAAATATTGCCGTAGGGTGGCGCATATAAAAGAAAACATTAATTTCGGGGGTAACTAAATTAAACATGAGGTATTCTTCTGAGGTATAAACAGTAGATATAAAATCATAATCTTTAATTATTCTAACACTTGGAGAATTCCTTTCTAATTTCATTCGCCTGTAAGAGTTGGACATCATGGAGCTTTTTGTTGTTCAGCCTAATATCCCTGTAGCATTCCTCCCTCTCTGAGGTTTGGTCCCTCTTTTTGCCCTTCCTATGAGTTGTTGAAGGTGATGAAATGGTTGAAGGAGATGGTGGTTCACCACAGGCAGATGGTGGAACTGGGGTCAGTGGTAGAGCTGTTGGTAGAGAGGATTTTCTAGGAAGTAAAGGAGGTCCTAGAGGGCTTGGAATTGCAGGAGGTATAGAAAAGTCCTGTTGTCTGAATGAAGGACCTTCATCAATCCATTCTGAAATTGACATAAATGAAGAAATGATACCGATTAAACATTCTAAAATCTGTTTCTACAGAGTTACATGTGTGTGTGGATGGGTGGGTGACAGGCATACAAATATTTGGCGTAGCTGATTCTGAATCATATCAAAGAATGTAGATGAAACGCTGACACAAGAGAAAACATAATTCTAATATTGCAACTGCTTATCGTTGATTCCTAATCTGACTTTTGTTTGCTGATGCCTCGTGTTTATTCATGAGTAATCTCTTAATATAATTCAAATAAATTATCCTTTATCACAATATGTATGTTTAATATAACAAACACGCAGAAAACGTTCAATATTACTTACGTTTCGCGCATGTATTCCCAAGCTCGATTTAGCTGAGTTGCTGTATAGATGGCATTAAAGCTGGCAGTTATGCTCTCCCGTGCTTGCTGCTTGCGACTGATGATCCCAGGGTCGTACATTTTTTAATCTGTGCTATGACTATGGTCAGCGATTAGAGAAATCAACATTTTCCTCTGATCTTCCGAGAGCGAACTAGTTTTATCCTTCCCGCTCGCCATGGTTGTTCGATCATTTGGCGCGCTTTCTGCGTACGCAGGGCTACCAACTGTTGCAAATATTCGGACCGCCCGAAAACGTTTTAGGGCCGGCCCACCGCACTGCCTTGACGTTTGAAAAAATTGATTTGAGTTTTCGGGCCGGCCCCACGCAATTTATTTTCGGGTTGGTAACGCCCGAAACCATGATGTTTAAAAAAACGGCCCTATATATGCATATGCATACGTTTTCACGCGAGAATGTTTTAGAAGAATCTTGCAGGTTGCATTGCAATCAACCCAACCTCGTTACCCAAATTCGTGGGAAGGTTTAAGATCCGGAGATCCATAATAAAATTTGTGAAGCGAAAACAGACGACAAGAATTCTAAACCGAGCGCCATGGCCAAGGCTGGCCCCAGGCTAAACCCGCACAGGATGGAAGACATACAGAGAAAGGTGGGGAAAATCCTTTCGTCAACTGAGGATCGTGACCCAACTAGGGAAGAAACCAAAATCTTGGGTCAGTTTTGCAATGGCTGTCATTTTCCTGTTCTATTTAAGACTCAGATGTTTGAGTGCTTGGGAGATGAGCCCATGCGGCTTCCACCGTTCGGCGGCTCAGTAGTGATCATGATGAACAAGAGAAAGAACCTGATTCTAAGGTACACAAGGAACGTCA
>BOPN01002711.1:159446-161946 GCA_017312705.2 Penaeus japonicus | reverse complement strand
CGTAAGATTCATGTAAACTGTAAAAGAAGGAAACAAAATTTATTACCATCACAATGGCTGCAGCGTACGGACTAGAGCTCGGAGACACGATTCCCTGCTGTAACAGCTCCGTTATGTGATCTTTCACTTCGTCGATGTGATTTGGTGGTGTACGTCTGTACGGGACCCGAATCGGTGCGTCGGTGGTTAATGGTATCACGTGTTGCACGCCCGTGGCTCTCCCTATCGGCGCTTGTTCGCTTGCAAAGATGTCCCTATACTCCTCCAACAATCCTATCAATTGTTCGTTTTGGCATTCATTTAAATTCTCTTTGCACACTTTTACTGGTAAGGGTTCATCCTGTCTGACTATTCTAATATTTCCTTCATCTTTCGTTTCGACTTCCTTCCCCTCTGACACTTTCCCAATCCTCCATTTACGACGCAACTTGCACGCCTTCTTTGACAGGTTCCCGACGAGAGCATACCCGTTACCGTTTCGAATCGTTATAACGGTGGGAAGCACCACTATCCCTTCAGGGACCCATCCTTCATCGAGACCTGTGAGGGGCTCGATTAACGCTTCTTGGAGCCTAACGCGACGGAGCGACGGGACCCACACTGGTATTAGCCTCGTGCTATTCGGAGGAATGATCGGTATTTGGGACTTCTTTGTTAACGCGTACCCATCTACAATTCCCTCGTGCTTATCGATGCCTCGTTTAATCTCATTGTTTTGCAATTTACTCATTCTGTACATTTCAATCCACACTTCCTCTATCTGCGATAGGATACTCATCCCTAACAAGCAGTCATATGCATCCCCAACCTCATCACACACTAATAACCCAACATCATTAACTTTCCTCCCTGAAACCTCTATGTCTACTGAAATATACCCTTCACTCGCCAACACTTGCCCTCCGAAAGATCTCAATTTCATCGTAGTCGGATTTAACTTGATGCCTCTCCTTTTACGCAAGTCCTCATACGCTCTCCTACTTATAAGGGAAACCTCTGACCCTGTGTCACATAAGCTGACCAATTCAGTGCCCTCTATTTTGACTACTATCGTTGGACATTCGGAATGTAGCTTTACATCGTCATCTCCCCGATTTACGCGAAACGCCCTTCGCTTTCGTCCGCCGAAATCTGTGTTTACCGATGTATTGGGCTCCTGTGAGTGGCGGATCGCTGTCCCACAGGGCCCTCTGAGTTTCCCACCTTAGGCTCGTAGTAACGCCGGCTTCGCTCACTCTCATACTTCTCGTTTGCTCTCGGACACCACCGGGATATATGTCCCATCTCACCACACCGGTAACAAAGTATATCATTTACAGTTTCACTCTTTCCCCAATCTTTCTCATCTATACTCCTATCACTAACACTTCCTATGGTATTCTTACGTTCTGAGAAGCATTTCCATTCTCTCTCTTTTGTAGCTACCCATTCTACCCACTGTTCTAAAGAATCGTCTTGTCTATCTTCCATTCTTCTTTTCATTTTCATCCCTAGTGAAGGTTCACACATATTCCTAGCCATGCATTCTCCTATTAACCTCTTATCAAGGCAATCTCCCTGGTTCTGAAATTCATCATTAACTCCTATCAACGCGTCCAGAAATTCCCATACCGTCTCATCAGCCTTTTGTTTCCTGGCAGCCATTCGTTCGTATAACTCCCATACTGATACACTCTGACCATACACTTTCAATAATTCATCAAAGACATCCTTTACACATAACCATTCACGTCTACAGTTATACAGTCGTTCAGCTGCGGCCCCGTCTATGTGATTTAACACGAACCTCACTTTATCGTCCTCATCTTCAGACATTTGTGCTAGTACACGCTCTACCTTCCTAATCCAGCTCTTTACCATCCCCTTACCATTGAAAACATCTACCTTTGGGTCACTTCTAATCACTAGTGGTTTCTTAAACTGTCGAGTCTGATTAGCGACTAGATCCTCGATCGCATTTAATGTCCTGTCCCATGAGCTGCGTTCCCCGTTGCCAGGTTCCAATCCGCTCGAGCACGCGTCCGGCGTCCCTCCCATGAACGCGGCGTTTCTCTCGATCGGGCTAACACACCTCCCATGACGTCCCTTCACTTCCTTATACACGAAATACGAAAGAAGTATTGCTAGCAAAGTTAATATGAACCCCAGCAACGCGAAGATGTGTTCTTCGGATTCCATGTTCATTCCCATATCCAACTCACAACGTTCAGCACTTGAGAGAACCACGCTCTGCTACCATTTGAGGGGGGATAAAGTTCAGTTTAGGTCTATAGTTCATTTGGTGATGCCCTTGGGTACAAGAGCCCCGATCTGCATCTTAGTGATCCCCAAGAACTCTCCCACCCGTGATCTTTTTGTTCCCTGCTTGGCTGACTTGTGAGTAGGATAAAGAAAATATGAATTACGGTTTTCATTTATTGAGACAAAATTTCTTGCATAGAGTACCACTATTGCGAGGTAACACCAGAAAATATTACGCACACTATGTAACAATGTTAGT
>BOPN01002711.1:124446-129446 GCA_017312705.2 Penaeus japonicus | reverse complement strand
TTAGATGAACAATAAGAAATATAAATAATAAAAATAATAATGATAGCAATAACAACAATAATAATAATCAATAAAATAAAGACCAACTTATGTACTTACAAAATACAAATCAGAATACCATAAAAATATTCTCCATCCTAGAAATCACAACCCAAATGCAGGTGCATTCAAAAGTAAGAAAATTATGATGCAAACACACAAAAAATAAGCCTGACATCCAAAATGACTTCTTATGTAATCATCTCATATGATATTATAAACTTGTAACATTTCTGTGAATGATAACAAAAGGGCACTATAATGGAAAGCTCCACATCTGTCCAAATTGAACAAATAAAATCCAATCTTAAGAACCTCATTTTGGTTAACAATGGACCCATTATTTACACACATTTCCACCCCTTTCAGTCCCATATCTGCTCTACTGAACCTAACACCTGAAAAGTTAAATAATGCAGAGGCTTAGATGGTCTTTTGACAAAAGCAATGACCTCACTACTTGCACAGTTCAAAATCAATGACTCCATGTCAGTCGATTCATCTCTTTCTCTCTCTGACACTTGGGTTGCCCACCTCTTGACTTTTCTATCTTTAAAGAAAGACTTAATGAATCAAGCACAAAAAAAGGAAAAAGAAACTGACAGGTGAAAAAGAGACAATAGGAAGTAAACTGAATATCAAACACATTCACAAAATATCATTTGTAATGACACACTGCAAGCAATTTTAGGAGAAGTCTTACATGCGCAGAAGTGATAGATGACATTACAGCTGCAATTATTACTTTATCAATCTCAGTATTACTTCTGTACACCACCAAGTATATAAAAAAAAATGTCATGTGATATACTGCTGTTAAATATAGAGGCTTTATAATGATTGAATAATAATTCTTAAAAGTAGATTTAATAAATAACTAAAGAGGGGTGAATAATTCCTTAAAAGCATCTTCTTGATTAAACTTCCCTTTCCAAAACAAAACATAATATCTTGAAAGAAACCAGCCTAATGGATAAAGCAATTCATTTTCATTCAGAGTACAAGAAGATATACTAAACTTTCAGAAAATTTATACTTGCCACTCAAAGGCTATTTAGTTTTTATTCTGTCTGATTTCTAAATAATGAAATCTGTCTAACCTTGGCATCTACCTTGAAAATATACAATCTATACGAGGTATTCTATGGCATTTTCCTTTACTACTTCACATATTGTAGTAACAATGCTAAATTCTAGTTTTTTTCAGATGTGGTGCATACCTCATATCATATAAAACATCAGTTAAGATTTGCTACTATGGAAAATGAAATATAATCATCATAATAAAACCATTAACAACTCAAAAAAAAGAAAGAAAAACAATACTGTAATACATGTAAGTAATGATATTTTTTCATATAAAGCATGAAAAAGTAAAAAAAAAAGGGGTGACATATCTCTTGTTAATACTTATGGTCATTTGGCAAATCCAGATTTGAACAATGCTGGAAAAACTAATAATGAATACTTTGGCTCACGTTCTCTGCATCACTTAAAACTTTTTTAGATGTATGTGGAAGATCCCTCTAGGTGCTCTCCACATGCAGAACAGTCCTGAGCATCTCTCTCATTTATGAGAGTGCACTGTGGACACTGTCGCCCACCTGAAATGAGAGGCCTCACTTCTGGGCCGGGCATGCGAGACTTTCCGCACATGTCACAAACGTTGCGGTCCCTGTCATTTAGGAACGTACAAGCAGAGCATGACCACGGGGTGAATACAAAGCTTTCCTTGGAAGGCAGCGCTTCTCTTGACTGGGGAGTGCTTGTGGTGATGCTGGCTTGCTGGAGAGTAAGAGCAGTTGTGGTGGAGCGAGATGCTTCTGAAGGGAGCTCTTGTCTGGAGTGTGATCCTTTACTGCTCATGCTCATACTTCTTGGAGATGAAGAACTACTTATATTGTTCTTATTACTCAGGTCTAATTTGTTTTCTGTTCTCATAATGTTATTTGTTTTCTTTAGAACAGGCTTCCTCTCTTCACAGTCATCGCTATCCTGAGGGGCTGTCTCAAAGCCAGCAGAAATGTTATCATACAAACTGTTCCTCTTGGTAAGATTGGGGAAGACATCAGGGCCACCACTATGAGATAAGGAATGAGAACTTTTGCTCGAGCTGGAGGGTCTTTCCACCCTTTCACGGGTCTCATTGAGTGCCATTGCCTGTAATGCTTGGTTGATAGACAGTGGTTTATTCTTTGTGATATCCTTTTTATTATTCAAATTATTGTTCTTGCCTTGTGCTGCTGTTTCCGAATACAGATTCTGCCTTGTCATCTGGTGGAGAATGTCTCCCCGGTCACCAATGTCTTTGTTGTAACCTCTCTTTTCCAGGCCCCGAAACACAAAGTCCCAGTTTTCCCAGGAACTTGCTCCCTGATCATTGGGGGTGGTGAGACTTGCTGAATTTCTATTGGGGTCTTTCACAATGGACAAAGTGGCTTCTAGGTGTTCATCTATGGTGCCAGCCTGAAACACCTCTGGTGGAGGTGGAGGAGGTGGGCAAGGCTCGGAATTTTCTAAAGGAGGTAGAATGCGGCTGCCAGATACTGCTGACTTGGAACTCCGTTTGTGTGGAAGTACCTTTAAAAAAAATTATCAGAAACTGTAATAGACTGAAAGAGTATGGGAGGGAGTAGGTATAACGGTATTATTATATGTATTTAAAAAAAATTCTAGCAACATTACAAGAACTAAAGCATTGGCTCATTTATTTTAAAAATTATGACAGGTAAAGAGAAGGCCATACGTATGAAAGCAAATGTTAACAACCACAGATCCTAACAATCCAACAAACACAGACATCCAACCTACCTTTGGCAAGAGCTGAGATGCCCTTGGGGAAGGTAAGGCTTCATGAGTGGAGTCAAGGTCGATGAGTTTAGCCGTAGGCACCTGGCCAGCAGGTGCCCCCAATCCCAAGCTGCTTATGCTTTTTGCTGTAAAACAAAATTGAAATTCAAGTATCTGAACAAATGCAAAGAATTCCAGTATTTTCAAATGATAAAATTAGATGTTGAATATTAACTGGTAAACTATGAAGTCCAACAATATCCCTAAGCATGCTTGGGTTTGCATGAAGAAAGTATATATCAACATTCTCGCCAAATGATTTCCTATCACGTTGTGGTAATATTTTACTCCCTCTGCATGATGTCATATCACGTCATGATCTCTCCCTCAAAATGTATGTTTTACATCATTATATATGTATGTAATCATGGGAGTTCCAATTGTACAGACACATTTTTTATTCACTTATGATGAAAATAATGTTAAACAAATACAAAAACCTCTGATTATCACCCCACTGAAGCGGGCAGGCAAAAAGACTTCATAGAGTTCATCGGAGTCATAACAATGTAACGAGAATGAAGTATGACAATGTCAAGAATGGTAATAATTATAAATAAGATTTTTTTCACTCACATGAAATTGCCATGTACTTAAATGTGACCTGATTGGTTTGGTAAGTATGTTAAAGGCAAAAAAGCATAATTTTTGACACATATCAGCCATATTGCGTGGCCAAGTCTCCAAAACAACTTTTGATTATCTCTAAAGGCTTTGAAGATTCAACCTTGATCTAATCTGAGGTGCACTGTACACGTAAATATAAAAGTAAAAATTTAAGGTCTCAGAAATAAAGAAAAAAAGAAAAAAAAGAAAAAAAGAAAAAAAGAAAAAAAGAAAAAAAGAAAGAAAGAAAGAAAAAAGAAGAAAAAATAAAAATAAGTAAATAAAAAAATAAAAAAATAAAATGAAAATAAAATATTATAATGAATAAACAAGCAAGCAGGCTTCTTCTGACCGTAGCCATTAACAAACACATTTAACCCATTCACGCCGGTTGACGTGATAGCACGTATTGTGGTTTTCGCGTCAGACGCCCTGGACGCGCTATGAGGGGAAGCCGCGCGCTCGGGTAGAGCGAGCGGGCAACCGAGGCTTGCGGCTTGTGCGCCCGAGAATCTCGAGGCGTTAGGCTTATGCGTTCGAGAACCCCGGTATTGCGACCGCGCAAAGCCGGAACTGCCCCGGCGTGAATGGATTAACTTATTAACCCATTGGTCGTGGTATTAAATAAATATCTGTGCAATAGGATGGCTGGTTTACATTGTCTGGCACGGCCATCCGCGTCTTTGATTGACTCTGCCTTTGCAGCAAATCATGCCATCCGCTGCTAATGGGTTAAGGCTAACAAACAATTTTTTTTCTATCTTTACAGTAAAGTTTCTTCAGGTATTATGATGATACAGAAACACAAGGTTAGTTTATGCTAAAAAAGAAAAAGAAAGAAAAAGAAAGAAAAAGAAAAGAAAAGAAAAGAAAAGAAGAAAAAAAGAAAGATAAAATAACTTCATAACTTCTCAATACATAATGTTATAAGGTAATGGCAAAGGACTTGCACCCTATAGAGACACTTAAAGTCTAGCAAGACACATACCAGTATCAGGTGTATCAGCACTGCGAGAACAAGAGAGAGGCGGGGCAGGCTGAGGGCCAGGTGACTGTGAGGCCGACACAGAGTTGTGACTGGAGACTGCCGCAGAGGCCGCGTGCTGAGGAGCTTGACTTGCGGGGTGGTGGTGAAGGTGGTGGAAGTGATGATGATGGTGGTGATATCCTCCTCGCTGGTCTCCCACCGTGCTGCTGCTGCCACCCATCCCCACTTGCCCTGAACGAGCCTGCTCCAGAGAAATGCGCTGGTCTCCAGTGGACTTGTCCTGTGTGGTGTGAACTGAGGATGGGGGCAGCTGCTGGGCTGCAATGGAAGCTGGTGAGGTGGAAGTTGCTCCTGTCGATCCCTGACGAATTGGAAGGGGTGGCCCAGTTGAAGACGGAGTCTGAGAAATTATCAGAAGACATTTTTCCAGATTGTTTTTAAAAGCATCATTGATCCACAAAAAAGTGCAAACTGAAAATATAGTAACTCAGGTCTGTATCTTTAAGTTTTTGCCAAT
>BOPN01002711.1:106946-116946 GCA_017312705.2 Penaeus japonicus | reverse complement strand
CTCCGCAAATCTGGCTTATCCTTATCATCATCACTCATTACTCATAGTACAATATAATAACTCAGAGATCTAAAATCCCCCTAAGTTATATGTGTCATGACGCCCATCATCAGGCCAAAGCTCCTGCATCATGTATATCATGACACCTGTCCACAATGGGTTAATATCAATGAACATACATAATATATGACTGTACTGTACAATACACTTTTTACCCTCTATAGATATTGTACTGTATTCTAAAATAAAGCAAAAATACTGGAAGATATAATATATTCAATGATACATATTCAAATTTTAAATTGTGATAAAAATAATATATTTAAATAAAAAGAAGAAAAAAAAAATCAAAATCACAATACTATTACTGTGACTGAAATCATGCCAACCCTGTTTCAATAAAGTCAATTTCATTAACCAACATCACCTTTCTTTTGGCAGTCAGAAATTGAAATTTTGGCAAATTCTCAAAACAAAGACAGTGAATATCATTTGTAATCCATAAAGTATATCCATTAATTCCAGTTCCAGGTGAAAATAAATTACTGCACTGCATTCATTCCAAAAATCATGAAACAGAAAAACTGTGTGCAAGTAATACTAAAGTAACCTAATCGACAATTACAAAATATTAATCAGAGGAAGGAAGACAGAAAGGACTAACAATCTTAAATCTTTAATTCTTTCTGTTTCCACCCATATGAGGTACTTGAATCTAAATATACATGAATATATGTTTCAAATCTTATACTTTAGAAACAGGACTAAAGAATAAAATATGATTGCCACCAAATACTACTCTGAAAGGTTTGAAATGTAAAAAGATAGCTACCTTATGTGATAAGGCAAATATTATCTATCAAGTCTGATAAACTGATCAAATGCAATTATTGCCATAAAGTGAGAAATACCCACCTTGAGTTCCCGAAACTCCTTTCTCCATGGCTGTGCTATCAGATTTGCAGCATATTGGGCCAGGGCATCAAATGCACAGGCAGCATTGTATGCACTGAAGTCATTAATGTTGTTGATACTTCTCTCCAGAACATCAGAAATTTGGTGAAACATGAACTTGTGAGAATGGGGTGTGATTGCTAAGTACTCCATTATTACTCCTGAAATTTCAACAATAAAAATCAGACATTGTAAATCATGACAAATCATATTAGAAGACAACCTTAATCAAATTTGAATAATAATAAAAAATCTCTTAATGAACAGAGATTTGGCAGAGAAATATTATCTACAATGCTATTTTGGAAGTAAGCTCGTCCTTCAGCACAGAACTCACTTTCTAGCTTCTCCCGTTGCTCAAGCTTGTGTGGTGAGTCTTCTGTCTCAATGTAACCCAGATGTAAGGTGTTCATCTCTTCCATGAGCTCCTCATCCACTGACATGACAGGGCCAGAGGAGAGTGCAGAACTGACAGCCTGGTTCGAAGGTTGCTGAGGAGGAAGCATTCCAGGTGGAGGCGGTCCTCCCTGCATGGGCGTGGGCATGCCATATCCCATGCTTGATGGGTGCTGATGGGGAGGATGTGAATGGGTGTGCGAATGGGGCAAAGGAGGGTTGAGGTAAGGGTTGACATACACAGAAGTCTGGGAGGGATATATGGGAGAGGGTTGTGAGAGCATGGGAGAAGGATGGGTCAGCATGGCAGAATTACCCGAGCCTATTGGGACCGATATGTTGGCAGCTGCAACAGCTGCTACTGAAGTTGAATGCGCTGTATGGGGCTGCTGTGCCGAATGGGGTGGGTGAATTATGTGGGTTTGGGGGAAAGTGTGCATGGCATAATTGTGTGCCATGGGAGGGGGCAGGATTGGGGACGGGAACAAGGGGGAGTGTACAGTAGGGGGATGGGGACCCCCCATGTGGGGAGGCATGGCCATGTGGTACATCGTCATGTGGTCACACACTCAACAACATCTGAAATTAAAATAGAAACTGTCAGTGATTCTTAGATGTACAACTCCATAACCACACAACATTTATGTTTACAAATGTACAATAGTTAACTAGTCCTATTTACAAAGGGTAACTAAATACAGTCAGTCTTCACCAATCTCATCTTGTCATATTAATGAGAAAAAGTTCTAATCAATAATTTTTAAAAGGCAAAGGGTAGGAACTGTCACCCCTGGGAAAAATTTTCCCCTTCCCAGATGAAATATCTTTCTTAATCAATATCTTGTTAACCATTATTTACCTTTATATGACTTATAAACTATCTTTGTTTTTGTATTCTATCGTCTCAAAAAGTAATTTCATAATATATGATAATGTCTTGACAAGACATCATTATTATAGAAAACATGAGAAAAAGTTAATATGCATTATGTATCATAATCTAAATATGATCAAATACAGTTATTTTGAAGATGCTGACAGAATGGTTCTGATATCCTAAAGATGACCTTCATAATGATAAGGTGTTCAAGATAACTTTGGTGCAATAAAAGCATCCATTACATTGTGTAATCTATTCTTAACCTTCCACTCAATCTTATGATTCAGACATACCTCACAGACTTTACTTTCCTTTAACCCATTAACGAGATGGAAGTATCAGAATATTCCCCAAATAACAGATCACATCCTATCATATCATGAAGTTTCCTGGTATATACACATTGTAACTCACACCTATTCTAAAATTGGCAGAAAGACTTCTCAAGGGTAATCAAAGGAGTTCCCCATTGTCTGATGGATGTAATCCCCCTTTTTGAGGGTACCTTTTCCATATTTGCTTGCAAGTAGCTAATGCATTTTTTGCATATGAGAGTGTTAGTCACAAAAAAACATACATATTTTCCCATACAAAAAATGTAATAAATAAATAACTGGTCTAAAAAGTGACTGCATCAGATACGTCAGTAAGACACTGGTGGAAGTTTAAGACAGTTATGATTGTCACAGAAAAGACTTGAAATTTAGGGTAACGTCATTGAAAAGTGGTTTATAACCCATTCACAATGGAACGTATTTTCACCTACTCCCACTTACGCCTGTAAGATAACAAACATGAGACATTTCGTGCTGGAGTGTTTTCTCATTGCGTGGGGCCGCGCAGAACCTCTCAGAGTGGTTTTCACCCACACTATTCATATAGTTTTCATGAATGCGTCTACAATGTAAAGGCACGTAAAAATATTGCCATATTTAGAGGAGTTATTTTAGTAAAAAAAAAAAAAAAAATTACAATGAAGCCTTTCTAGCTTTATTTTATTGAATTTTGCTTATATTCTTCACTTCTATGAGAAAACGCCAATGGAAAGAGGAAGCAATCACTTAGTGGAGTATCAAAAAACATGTTTTATACTTATTATTTTCTTTTTACCAAAACGAAAAGAAGAACAATATAAATAATAATACATGTACATGAGTATGTACATATACCTCATTATGTGATATGACGTGATATCACAAGTAATCTACAAATTAGAAGTAGTACTGCATTAGTAATTTTTTACATTATTTTATTTCTTGGCTAACCACATTTGATTTTACAATAGTTTTTCGATTCAGATCTTTTTATTCAACCGGTCAAGAAGCAGGAATTACCATGATGTCATCACTATAATGTAGTTTCCTGTGATGTCCTTTTTTTTTTTTTTTTTTTTTTACATTATATCTCATTTTATGATACTCAAACACCTAAACTAAAGTAACAGAGTCTAAGAAATTATGTAAAATGATTACATTTAAAGAACAATCAAGCGATCTATTGCTGACGTTTCAGCACATCACAACTGCCCCTCCTGGAACTCGGAGTGAAAATATATATATATATATGTGTATATATATATGTGTGTGTGTGTGTGTGTGTGTGTGTGTGTGTGTGTGTGTGTGTGTATATATACACACACACACAAACATATAAATGCATATATACATATAAATATAATAAATATACTATATATATATATATATATATATATATATATATATATATATATATATATATATATATATAGTAAGAGATTGATATATAGATATAGGTACAGATGTCCCTAGATCCTTTCATGATCACAGTATCAAAACAGCTGTAACTCTGTCCTTAGAAGCCCTCCCAATCACTGTATCTCCTTAGACATTCTAGATGGATTTTATTTCAGGCTTTATCAATGCTACAGTAGTCTAAAATTGTAGTATAGGATCCTTATCTGCTCATTATGTTTTTTTATACTTAGTGAAATAAAAGTATTACAGTTTTGTAGGTGGACAAAAAGCAACTTTTTCTTTTTTTTATCATATTTGTGTAGTTTCATAAATAAATGCAAGAGAAATAAGCATCCACAGCCAATATTACATGAGGAGATGGGGAAGAGGAAGAAAAGCTGTGTTTAGGACTGCAAGTGCCACTGCGAAGACAGCCAGATTGGCACAGGGATACACTGTAGACACTGGACATGGTCTGGGTCATTTTCCTCTTATTGTCATGTATGACACTCACGGCAGGCTAAAAATCTTGTGTCACATATGTCCATGATGGGTTAAAATAGGTTTAAAGGTAGTGGTTCATTTCCTTGATATATATCTTATTTTAATGCATGATATCATCTGATTTGACTAATATCAACATTAGTTTCCTGAGCAAACCCTTGCTTTCCGAGTTGGCAACCCCTTACCAATCCAACAATTTGGGGGCCTGAGGGAAATTAGGGTTGGGTGGGTGTGGGGCCACACATCATATAAAATACAGTTCATGTAAAATATGTGCACTGTGTACTCAGCAATTGTGGTTGCTTCCGAAGCTAATAGCACTATAGCAAACAGGTTAACAAAACATCCTCCACATATATTGTAGCTGGGTATTTTGGCTGGTACCTTACTTGACAACATACCCCTTGGCCAATGTATATGAAGCACTGGAGCAAAACAAAATATGAATACTTCCTGACCTAACCTTTGTAGATAAAGTTATAAATGAAGTTATTCCTTTATTTACATTTGTCACCGTGAACTCCTGAATTTAACCTTGTCAAAACCACTATGGTAACATATAAATGCTCAAGATATGACAACCAGTAGCTAAAATAAAAATCAGTTGATTGTTTATCAGTGAAGAATGAAGATCAAATGAGTTGCTATTAGTATTGTAAATCATGAATAATTTATAAATTACCATAGAAAGAAGTAGTCATGGATTTTATCAGTCTAGCCTGTTGTGTAGGTTTTATTCCTCAACTCCACCACTTCAACTGCACATTATCTAAATTATTTTCTATAAGGAGAGGTCAAGGTTGACAAAACTCACAGAGGAAAATTGTGACTCAGCTAGAGACAGTGCCTCAAATTTTCCTCTCACTCTTGCTTCATTGCAGTCTTCCTACTGGTAAGACTTATACCTTTCAATGAGTCTCTCTGTTTTTTTAAATCATTACTATTATGTTTAAGCCACCTGCCTGTGGTTCTACTAGAAGTAATAACTTTCCAAAGTCAGTCTGGGAATTTTTTATTTCTTACAGGCACTAATCTATATTTTTTGCTTCAAGTATTTCCGGTGATTTTCTATGAATCTGATGTTGTTCTCTGTCAAAAACAAATGGCTTGGTATTTGTTAAAGTCCTAATGCTAGGGTAGGGCATGAAATACATTTCAGGGAAAATCATGGGCTAAAATAGGCTGATATAGAATGAATATGGAATTAACCTGTTGCCGACGGGGGATAGATTTGCTTACACAGGCTCCAGGATGAATTTTATTTCTGATCGAGGCAGCTTCTGCAACATAATTTGATTTTTCCCACTCCCTTTTAGTCAGTCATTGTAGAGCTAGAGACATTTTTGTGTTTTGTTTTTTTGTGCGTTTTACTGTTTTTAGAAACTTATATCTGTCATATCACAGGCTCCATCAATTCTGCATTTGACTAAAATTGTAGTTCAGGGTCCATATCAACTCTTTTTTTTGCTTTATACTCAATGTGATAGAAGTATTACTGTTTTAGGGGGGAACAAAAAGCAACTTTATTTTTTCGTATTTCTGTGCTGTCACGAACAAACACGAAAGTTATAACCATCCAAAATGAAGAGGTAGGGAAGAGGAAGGAAACTTGTGCTTTTGACAGTGAGTGCCACAATAAAAGGCATCCCTACTGGCACAGGGGCACATTGTAGGCATTGGGCATGGTGTAAGTCACCTTCCTCCTCTCGTTCTGCCTGCACATCTTTCATCTGCGGTACTTTAGAGCAAGAGGTCGGCAACTTGCGATGTGCCATTCCTCTATAGAGATAGTGCTTGCCAGAGACCATAGATGGGTGCCATTCAAGGCTCTCTCTCCTGCTGGTGCTAGAAGAAAGTGGTGCCATCTAGGTTTTGGAAGTGAGTTGAAACCCATTTTGCTTATTCTTGCCGGCATTGTTCCGTCTTTGTATGGCTGCAATGCCGGGGCTCTTGAACGCATAGGCCTAAATCAATTATACAATGGACGGCGCATGCCAGCACCCGGCGCTATGCATATTACATAATCGCCATCTGTGGACGGCGGCCGGCGGTATCGGGTTAACATATATCAAAAATAAAACATTACAAAACGCTTCATATCAGCCTATGAAACTCTATGGACGAGGCCGTCACCAATCAAAGTGTACAGACCAAACCGTCAACCTTCTAAAGGGAAATCTCCAGCTTTTGGCGAAACCTGTAGTGAGACATACAACAGATCCCATCTGACCCTCTAGCCAGAGTGTTCCACATCCCGGACCTTGTGGTCTTCACAAATTGCGTTTCAACTATGTAAGTAACCTAATGCCCTAACATACAGGGGAGCAGAACCCAAGTGGATAGAGGATATAGCCTTGTGGCAGCAAGTTCAAACTGAAATTTTAATATGTATGTTTCATCATATAATTTTCTGTCTGGGATTCTTTGATGTCAAATCTGCACCAAGTTCATTAAAGATAAATGATTGGCTCTTATATAACACCAATTTTCTTTTTAATTAGTCAAAAAAATATTTAAAATATGCCCAATATCCGACATAGCAGTCTAATCAAGACATATCTCGCAAGCGATCCAGACTGGAAACTTTGTTAAGTGCACAGACTAGATGTCAAAGATGAATTGTTTATGCACGGCCAAGAGGGCACCCAAGAGCAAAATGGCGCGGATAGAACAGATAATGAAGCAACGGACAAATGTACAGGCAAGCTATCAGACCACACACAACAAAGTTTCAAATCTGGAGAATAGGCCAAAAAAGGGGAGGGGGGAGGGGGAGGAGAAGTGAGTTAGTGGTGCCTTTCACACCTATTGTACAATAGGCATTAGAATGCAAGAAAAGCTGTTGAATTCAACACTGGTTTTACAATAAAATATTGCATGGTGTAATGCAAGTCGACTTTTTAAAGATTTACACAGACAGATAACTAAGTGACATACAAATGTACTGGCAAGTTGCAAGACTGCACAAAAAAGTTTACAGTCTGGCAAGTGATTATCAAGAATAGAAGGATTGTGAAGCTACTAAAAAAATCCTGGTTGAGAAAATGCACTAGAACATTGTAAATAATTATATAACAAAATGTGAAAAAATAGCAGTAATGAGTTACACAACAGTGTATATGCATGTATATGTAAGTATATGTATGTGTGTATGTGTGTATATGTGTATATGTGTATGTGTGTATGTGTGTGAGTTTGTGTCCATACATATATATATATATATATATATATATATATATATATATATATATATATATATATATATATATATATATATGTATATATACATATATTTTATATAATATATAATGTGTATACATATATATATATATATATATATATATATATATATATATATATATATATATATATATATATATATATATATATATATATATATATATATATATATATATATATATATATATATATATGCACATATATACATATATATATGCACATATATATACATATATATATGCACATATATATACATATATATGCACATATATATACATATATATATACATATATATATATATATACATACATATATTATACACATGATTTGTGTGTTTGTGTGTTTGTTTGTGTGTGTGTGTGTGTGTGTGTGTGTGTGTGTGTGTGTGTGTGTGTGTGTGTGTGTGTGTGTGTGTGTGTGTGTGTGTGTGTGTGTGTGTGTGTGTTTTGCACAGCCATAAGATAAAAGGAAAATAGTACATGTAGTTGATAGAATGAAAATTATATGACAATTTTCATTCAGAACACTTCCTCTGTGGTATGTAAACTAGCTTGTGTTATCACACAATTGCAAAAACTATCAATTCCATAGGAAAATGTTTTTCCTTCCAAGATTCTATATTTTATATATTAATTCCATATAAAAGTAACTTTCCTTTCATGATTATATATTTTGATCACTTTATTTCAAGAAATTAAACATTTCTAAAAAAAAAAAAAATCATGATTTTTTAAAAAATAATTTTTAATAAACTGTGGATGTGCGTATTCGCTACCAGGTGATTTGACACTTCTTCAGCTGTCATTCATCGAGAAGCACCAGTGAGAATTGTTTGATCAGCATTGGGCAAAAATGGAAAAACAGGACATCAGTATCCATCTTGGTGTGATATCACAGCCCACCATTTTGATGCACACAATTATTATATTATATTGCATATTATTATGCAAGGTCTGTTCCTCTGGGGGTTCAGGGGTTTATCAAAATTGTGTTCTCTTCAATTTTATACCCATTCACGCCAGGGCTCTTCTGGCTCTGAGTGGTCGGAATGCCAGGATTTTCAAACATATAGGCCTAACACCTCGGGATTCATGGGCTCACTAGCCACGAGCCTGGGCTGTCAGCTCACTCACCCCGAGCACCAGCCTTGACCAAATATCTCGTCACCGGCGTCCAACCAAAAAACCACGAAATGTGTCAGCATGTCAGCCAGCTTGAATGGGCTAAAAGATGGTGCTTCGGCTCATAGATCTTATTCAATGGCAGATATGGCTGATTTTAAACAATTGAGTATTTTTTTTCTATGTCCTTTTATTGCACATTTATTACATTTAAGCCTGTTTTACCTGATAATTTCCCTGATATAGGCCCTATTTCATATCCTCCCCTTACATCTGGACTTTAACAATTTCAGAAACAGTCATTTGTAATGGAAAGCAACATCAGATTCACTTAACCCAATAACGACGGTGCGTCACACTCGTGTGACAGCTAAATTCCTGATGCCTGGGTGTCATGCCAGTGTGACGATTACAATGCAATATTGCCAGTGTGACGATTACAATGCAATATTGCAATCACCCGGCATAGGGGTTTTCGCGTAGCGTGTGCCCCGTTGGGAAAGGGTTAATACACATCCAGAAGAATTGCAGACAAAATTTTAAATTGCGAAATTTGATGACTATATGAAACTGGAAATTTAGCTTGCCTTTAATCACAGACATGATGTCATGCCTCTAATACCACACACAAAAAAACAACCACAACTTTTAAATCAATAAGAACAAGAGGAATAACAACACAGCAAAGGCGGGAATAAAGACAAATAGACCACCAATATCTAGTATTCATCTCACCTTAAGTCAATATGGATTTCTTTAGCCTTTGGTTGTGAACAGGAAGTGACCATCTTCACCATCATCAAGGCCTCCCACTTCACCAATAGTTTGATTCCTATCGCTTCCTTTGATTTTTATATCATGCGTTTCCTTAACTTCTCCATTCGTTTCTCAGATACTTTGAGGGTGTTCCTGTCTTTGGGAATGTCTTATATTAACGAATTAGTCGAATAACTTAAGGAAACGAGAGAAAATCCGGCCTTGATGACGATGGTGCTCCCTATTTTCCGCCCATCTGTGTCTTATTTTACTATTATTCCTCCCTCTTACACTCTCGTTCTCCTCTTCCTTACCTTCCACACCCATGTACGATTTCCTATTCCTCTTCGGTGGCTTCAAAAAAGGTCAAATACAGGTTTTCATTTTTCTTAAATTAGGATATTAGTCACTCTCTCCTACCAAAACATACTCCTTA
>BOPN01002711.1:86946-91946 GCA_017312705.2 Penaeus japonicus | reverse complement strand
TACTGCTATTGTTATTATTATTATTATTGTTGTTGTTATTATCATTATTATTATTATCATTATCATTATCCTTATAATCATTATTGTTGTTTTTCTTATCATTATCATTATTATCCTTATGATTATTATTGCTATCATTATTATTATCATTATTATGATATTATCATTATCTTTATTATCATTATTATTGTCATCATTGTTATTGCTATTATAATTATCATTATTAACAATATTTTCATCCTCATCATTATCATTTTATAATTATTATTGTTCTTCTTATTAGTTTATCATTATTATTTTTCTTATTATTATTTTCATTATCATTATTATTATCATAATTATTAGTGCTATCATTATCATTATTATTATCATAATTATTAGTGCTATCATTATCATTATTATTATCATAATTATTAGTGCTATCATTATCATCATTATTACTATTATCACTATCATTATTATCACATTATCATTATTGTTGTAGTTGTTGATGTCACTGCTGTTATTATTGTTATCATTACTACTCCTAGAACACTGATAGTAGTAATACTAGTAGTAATAATGATAATGATTATAACGATAATGATGATTTTTAATGTTGCTATTATTGATGTCATTAACATAAGGATAGTTATTGTTGTTATCAGTATTGTCATTAACATGATTATTTTCACTGATAGCATTTGCATAATTATCATTATCATCATCATTATTATCATCTTTATCATCATCATTATCATTAATGCTATTGTTATCATTCTTAATGCTATGATAAAAATGAAAATGATAATAAGAATTATCATCTTTGTTATCTCCATTATCATTACTATTATTATTTCTGTAATCATCAGTATTATCATTACCATTATCATTATCTTTATTTTCATCATCTGTATTATTATCATTGTTATTATCAATAATTCTACTACTATTACTACAAATGATACTACTATCATCATTGTTATTAGAAGTATCATATTACCATTATCTATGTCATTATTGTCCATATCTTCATCATCAAAATCACTATATATCATTATAATCTAAATTGCCATTGTTATCACTGTCCGAACTGAAGATTGAAGGAAGGAATGACAAGCGCCTTGACTTTGCAGGACACCGATGAGCGCGTGAGGGCCATGTCCATCCAGGATGAAGAGCGCGAGCCCCTGCTGGCCCCGCCCGACCACGCCTTCGTCCGCCAGAAGAGCATCAGGCTTCCCAGGAACCGGCACCCGAGCTCACAGCAAACAGGCTTGGAAAGCAGGCCGCCATCTTTCCATTCGGGCAGATTGAAGTGGCAGACAGCTCACTGGGGTCCAGACTCAAAGGACTCGAAGGACTCACTTCAGACTGGCGACGGAATCTTTAGACCAACGGACTTTACGGGAGCCCGTTTTCATGAGCATTCTGTCGTCAGTCCCTCTCCACCCTCGAAAATCCTCTGCCATCCTCCACGCCCGCCACCAAGCAGAGCCTCACAAGAAGTTACTGAACGATTCAGTCGCGAGATGTTCAGACCGATCATCTCCTTCGGCCTTGACAGCGACAGCCGTGCGGCTTTGTCACGGCGTCAGGCTCCCTCGCTGGGACCCCTCTCCGACGGCGCTCGACGATACTTGGAGACGATCCGGCAGACGCAACAGTTCTCTCAGCCGCAGCGTCGCAACAGTTACAGGGACATCACGCCAACGCGGGAGAGAGCCGTATCTGCGCCCAACGATCGGTTCAGTAGACAAACTGGTTCGCTGAGAGGCAGACTTTCTCGCCAAGGCAGCCAGGGAAACGAGTCATCTGCGCTTTGGCCTCCATCCTCCTCTGCCTGCAGTCGGACTTTCGTCTCAGACAGACTTCTTGAATCGCTAAAGGACACTGGAAGACAAAGATGTAAATCTGGAACATCGTCTCCACAGTCTCCAAGGTCACCGTCCTTCTCTCGACGCTGCCGGTCTGTCACGAGAGAAGCAGAGTCTCCAGGGACTCCCAGTGAGGAGAGGATTCAGTCTTTCCCTCAGACCTTCATGCAAAGGTTGCGCAGGAGGTCACTGTCTCCTTCTCCTCGGACGCTCACGCCGCAGGATTCCCCTGTTCTAGGAAGGGGATCCTGCAGAGGTTCAGATGCAACCTCAGAAGGGGCGTTCAAGAGACACGGAAGTCTGCCCATTCCACGGAAACATAACCTAGAGAGGAACTGGAGATCCAGCTCCCTCCGATACTCACGCAGCCAGACCGGGGAATTGATAGGAAACATGCAAGCACGAAAGGAAAGTGAGGCCTGCTTTGCTCTCCTTCCCACGCCGCCCTCAGATACCGACTCGGTCCAAAGTCCACTGACTAATCCCTCCACTAACCTGTCTAACTACACGGGAAACCGAAGTCCACACAAGACTTACGTCTCCTCCCAGCACTCCAGAGAGCTGCAAGATTCGAGCTCTTCCACCGGCAGTTCGACGGATGAGTCGCCGTCTGCGTCGTGCGGAGTTGGTGGTCCTCCAAGTAGGTCCTGCGAGACAGACAGCGCCTCTTCCTTCAAGGTATGTGACTGGCACATACAAGATCTATTAAGTACATAAATAGACCTTGGTTGTGCGATTGTAGTCAAAAGGCAGTTTCTTCTCGTTTTAATGGTCATGTGACTTTAAGAAACCATAAAGTAAAAGAAAAGGCTAAACAATTTGTCTAATAAAAATAATGGAAACAAGATTATTATAATAGAATTTTCGATAATTCTGATATTCCTCTTCAGACAAAAGAACTGAGTATGGCAAGTTCCCTCTCAGGAGCAACCAGCTCATGCAATGAGTCAAGGAAGATTGTTAAGAACCGCAACACGAGAAGGTAGGAATGCTTATGTCTTCCTATTCACTCTGCGTGTGTCCCTATATACAGTGTAAAGTATACTCTTAAACACACACACATAAACACCCCCCCCCCCACCACACACACACACTTATTTTATGTATATACATATATATAACAGTTACAATCATATATACATATATATATATATATATATATATACATATATATATATATATATATATATATAAATGTATATAAATATATATATATATATATATATATATATATATATATATATGTATATATATGTATATGTATATATATATAAATATATACATATATATATATATATATATATATATATATATATATATATATATATATATATATATATATATGTGTGTGTGTGTGTGTGTGTGTGTGTGTGTGTGTGTGTGTGTGTGTGTGTGTGTGTGTGTGTGTATGTGTATGTGTATGTATATATATGTATATATATATATATATATATATATATATATATATATATATATATAGATATATATATATATATGTATATATATATACATATATATATATATATATATATATATATATATATATATATATATATATATATATATATATATATATATATATGTATGTATATGTGTGTGTGTGTGAGTGTTTTTTTTTGTGTTTATACATATAAATACATTTTTATACATGTGTTTGTATATAGATAGATAAATAGGTAGATATATGATAATAGTAATGATGATTATATTGAAGACGATAATAGTGGTAGTAGTAGTAATTGTTGTTCTTATAAAAATTGATATTATAGTAGTAGTAGAAGTATTGGTAGTAATACCAGTAGTTGTAGAAATAACAATGATATGAAGGAGAAAGAGAATGGTAATGGTATTGATGATTGTGATATCACTTTTAAGTAAGATTCTAATGTGCTTTGGTCAATGAGTCCTTTGACGCGAAGGACACCGAGAAGCAGGAAGAAAGGGCAGCCTGCGTCAGCAACTTCTTTCCTTCTCTGCAGTGAACTGGACGAGTCGCTGGTCTCACTCCAGGGCAGCGGCGGGTCGCCCAAGCGGGACAGCCTGAGTTCCGTTGACGAGTCGGGCGACGAGTCGAGGCTCCTCCCGGACTCCTTTGACTCGGACATCATGCACGTAATGGGCTTCGGTCCCTCCGAGAACAACATGTGCGAGGCGGAAGGCACGTCGGCGAGGAGGACGAGAGACTCCCACAGCGACCACATTCGGTATCTTCTCAGCAACGACGAGGAGTATCTAGTCTCCCTCGACCAAATGCTCAACGACTATCGGGAGATGTACAAGATGACGCCGCCCCACATAAGGCAGCACTTCGACCTTGTCTTCAAGCAAGTGGGACTCATATATGCGTTTCAGCTTATCCTCCACGACGCCATACAGGGAGCTTCAAGCAACCTAACTCTGCTGGCCAATGTGTTCAGAAACGCCCAGTTCGAGGCATACAGAAGATACATGATAATGACGCCGGCAGTGCAGAAGGAACTGTACCGTTACTCGTCTCATTTTGACGAACATTTTCCGAGATTGAAAAGAAATATCCTTAAGCCCTCAATGCGACTTAATTTCTACGCCATGGCGTTAGACGGCCTTAAGAAGCTAGCCAGCCAAGACGAAAAAAAGGAACTTCAGCAGTCCATCGACTTCCTGAATCAACTGAAACGCCAAGCCAACACTGAGATTACACTGGCCACCGTCGTCAACAGCCCAGTCGACCTAAGACTAGGAGGCGATATGCTCTTCATAGGCGAGCTCTCTTCTCTGAGCGGAGGAACTCTTCAGAAGAAGAAATATAACATGATACTCTTTGAAAACATGTTAGTGATTGTGTCATCCAAGATGTCCTATTTCAAGTACAAGATTCACTATAGATCAGAACAGCTTTATGATGTCGAGCCTTATGGCGACAGTGATTTCCATCTGTCCGTTTTGTCGGAAGGACATTTACAGATAGTGCCTCTAAAGTTTAAAGCAAAGAGCACGGCTCTAAGGGACCAATGGCTTGCCGAACTGAAAAACACAATTTCAAAAAATAAACCGTCGTTACGCGAGATCCCGCACTCACAGATCATCTCAGACAATCCATTCGGGTTAATGATGCCTCTGAGCCTCTTCTCAGTGTACCCTCAACTCAGAATCACACTAGAAGAT
>BOPN01002711.1:70000-72500 GCA_017312705.2 Penaeus japonicus | reverse complement strand
CGGCGTGGGTGTGGGTGCCGGGGGCAAAGGGAAGGCCTCGGATCCCGGATGTAGGCCTAGGCAAAGACTTGAGAGACGCGTCAGTGTGCGAGGTCATACGCCTGAATAGTTCGGGAAAGAATTCTGGTCATTCGAATTTTGATTTTGCTTTCCTGGTGCAGAGTAATGACGAGTATTCCCAGCTGCTTAAAGGGTTAGTAGATGTCCACAAGAAAATGAAAGAGCTCACGCCGCAGCACATTCGACAGCACTTCGATATTGCCTTGAAGCAAGTTGAACTCCTGCAACAATTTCAGATAGAGCTGAATGAGGCTGTGAGAGCCACCCAGGGGAATCTAGACGCCCTGGCAGAGGTCTTCCAGAACGACCAATTTTCCTCTTACAAGACGTATATCCTTATGATGCCGAGAGTTCAAAAGAAACTTAACCACTATTCCACCTATTTCCAGGAACATTTTCCCAATTTTAAGAAGAACCTCATGACTCCTTCCCTTCGAGTCAATTTCTATTCTTTAGTTCTCAAGTCTCTCAAATCTCGCGGAACCGAGAGCGAGCGCGAGAGCCTCCAGCAAGCTATTGATTACTTAAATCACGTCAACCTAAAAGCCAATACGGAGATGACTGTGGCCAGCGTCATGGAATGCCCGGTCGATCTCCGGCTTTCAGGCGACCTTCTGCTGGTGGATGAATTCCATTACATTGCTGGACCTTTGGCCAAGAAGAAATATACGTTGGTCTTATTTGAACACATCTTACTCTTCACTTTGTCCAACATCACTTGTTTCAGGCTTGTGGCGTACTGCAGGCCAGGCCAGGTCGATGCGCTAGAGAGTGGAGGGGAAAATGAAATGTGTCTGTATATAAAACCAACCTACAAACAGCAATTCATTCGGCATGTATTTAAGCCTCGGAATGCGTCAGCTCGAAGACAGTGGGAAGAGAAATTGCATGAATTTGTGCCATCCTACAAAAGCAACACAAGAAGGGGTCAGAGTGTGGCGCAACGAACAACTGACCTTCTTCCTTTGAGTCTCACATCAGAGTATCCGCAACTACAGGCTGCACTGGCCTTATCGCCCAAGACCACACAGTCAGACTCTACGAGACTTTCGGAAACTCTCAATGAGGAGTCTCTACAAAGTCTCGTGGCTTGTGAGGAGAGTTACACGAGACAATTGTCACAAATCATACAAGAAAATTGCGGGCTTTTAAGGCCTGTTTTGAGTATTCTAACACAAATTCTAACTTTACATAGCAAACATATACTACCCAAGTTAAAAAAAGCATGTCAACAAGGTCTGGCAAAAGTGCTACTTTGCTTCGAAGATATCATGAATGACTTAGGAATATACAGTGAATATCTCGCCGTGAGCGTCCAGGTGAATCCCATTCCCGATTCCAGCGAAGACCCAGACCCTGCCTTGGCGCCCATCCAGCACTTCGTGTTCTACCTCTCCTGGTTTTCCGAGCTGGGGCGAGAGGCGGAGGCCATCGTGGACGGCTTCCATGCCGTGGTCGCCAACGCCAGGGCTCGGATTCTCAGCGACGCCATCGTCAACAGCAGAGTCGACTTCTTCAGGAGCGGGAAAGTCCTCCGCTGCGACATGCTGCGAGTAGCAACGCCACACAAGAGCATAAGAGGGGGAGTCTATAAGGCACTCTTGTTCAAGAAACTCATCATCCTGGCGAGGGTGAGAGCGCCCTTCTATGAATACGTGTGCGACATCAGATTAGATGAGGTTAATCTTGGTCCACTGAAGGGCTCTTATCCCACGGACTTCAGACTAGAAGTCCGAAGGGGAGGCGGGAGAGGTCCTCAGGTCTTTGAGTTCCGTGCCCGCAGTAAAGAGGCGAGGGATGCCTGGCTCGCGCACCTCAAGAAGGAATTCCAAGGGCAGGCCGAGGCGATAAAAAGGCAGTCATCTTTCTGTCACTTCTAAAGGAAATACGCTCACCAATTTCTTTCGGAAGAGAGTGAGAACACATTGACTGCTAGTGTTAAAAAAAGCTCGACTTTCGATTGCCTTTACTCCATGACTCTTAATTGGTGTCTTGTGTCGGAATACAGTATGTCATTAAAATGAAATCGGACAAATAAAAAAAGATCCAGCCCTTTAATGGCCACCGTAACGCCCCCACCACTCGGCGAGCTTTCTTCTACCATGGTTTCAATTTGATTTTTATCCCGCGCAAATTGAGAGTATATGCATCATTATTTGGCATGTAATACAGACAAGAGTTCTTCATGTGATATTAGCAATAACTTTATGGTGATAAGCATCTTAGTTGCCTTGACATTGTCGCATTCTCTTCTGTTACATGGGATGAATGAACTGGATTGACCTCCTTTCTCTCTCCAAATAGGTCCCTCTCTCCCTCCATGTAAGATGAACAGGTCAGTACGGTAATGTGTAAGCCTCACAAGTTACCTACGGAAGATAGTACAGCTGAAATCGTGCCACTAAGTTTCCCCAAACTGAACAAGAAGCCCTTGGAAGAC
>BOPN01002711.1:45000-65000 GCA_017312705.2 Penaeus japonicus | reverse complement strand
ATTCCTCTTGTGAGTGTTTGATGAGGTCGTCTGGGATAATGTACGAGGGGCTCTTGGGGTCGTAGTCCACGCCGTCGTGTAGGGAGTCGTGGCGGGGGGACGAGTGGGACATGCCGTCGAGGCTGTTGTTGTCTATCGTGTCTAGGCTGCTCCCTGTGGATACGATAATGTTTAGTAACATGCCCTTTATGATCGCCTTTAAAGTATAAATATATGTGTTTTATCGTTATAATACAAGAGTATGTGTCACCATGAAATCAGCATTTCTGAAAAGGATAAACAACTTACCAGAGGCGATGGATGGACAGTAATCATAACCTGACGACGACCCGGTAGGGGACCGCTCCGCCGCCAGCTCCTCCTCGGGGCTGGAGGGCTTGCAACTTGTCGTCTTCCAGTGCGTCCTGAAAGAGAAGTGCAAAGTTAGAACACTATACAATACATTATATAATTTAGCAACTATCATGTCTTACATTATAACTTATTTGTAAGTAAAATAATGTAATAAAGGTTTCAATATTTTTTTTTCTTACCTTAAACCTGATGCACTGATGTACTTCTTGTTGCAAGTATTACAAGTGTAAGGTCGCTCGTTGGTATGCAGTCTCTTGTGCAGCTTGAGGTGGACAAATTGAGTGAATTTGGCAGGGCACAGGTCGCAAGCATAAGGCTTCTGACCTGAGTGTAACCTCATGTGGGTTTTCAGGTTCGAAGTCGAGCTGAATCTCTTCTTGCAGATGTCGCACTGGTGGGGCTTCTCGCCTGTGTGGACCAAGTGGTGCTTTTGCAGATGTGCCAACTGGGTGAAGCTCTTAATGCACACATTGCACTTGAAAGGCCGTTCCCCGGAGTGTGTCCTGAGGTGGACTTTCAGGTTAGACAGTTGGCCAAACGTCTTGAAACAAACGTTGCATTCGTAGTGCATTTTGCCATCCTTCTTCTGCAGGGGATAAGGGAGGGACCGGTAGCCTCTGTTGTTGCCCGTGTTGGGCGAGGTTGACCCCTGGGATGATGGGGAGCCCTGCGAAGAATGGGAGGAGTTGCATGAGGCCGGAGATTGCCCTGTTGCAGTGGTCGGGATGGAGATGGTCAGACGGTGATCCATGGGCATGGAGGCCTGGCTCACGGGGGGGAACCCGTTGCCGCTGCTACCGTTATAACCGCTGTATGAGTACATGTTAAAGTGAGCGTTGGAGAACATTTGGGACACAGGCGTTCGGTATATGGCGCTGTTGACAGGCTGCTGGACGGCATAAGACACCTGTGTGTTGGGCTGAGGGGAGGTATAGCAAGCAGAGGCTGGCTTCGGGTGCGCTGACGAGGAATCGGGAGAAATCTGCTGGCTGGAGTCGGATCCATAGTAGGCCCGTTTATAGGGGAAATCCTGTGATGGGCCGCAATTGCCTGAGGCGCTATCAGGCTTGTAGTGAGAGTCGCTTGGGAGGGCAATGTGGACGGGTTCCTTGAGGTCGCGGTGTACGCTCGAGGGCGAGTGTGTCGTGTCCGCCTCGTCCTTGCCTCCAAGACGACGCAATAAGATATTTTCAAGGATCGAGCCCGTGGGACGCGAGGAGCCCAACTGGGTGTCGGGAGGAACTGGCAGTCTCGTGTCGGGGGGCGCGGGGTGCCGCGAGTCCTGAGGGGACGGGTGTCGGGCTTCAAGCGGACCCGAGCTGCGGCTCTCCTGAGGCCCTGGGTGCCGGGTGTCGGGCTGGACGGCGTGGGGCGTGTCAGGTGGCACGGGGAGCCGTGTGTCGGGCGCCACGGTGATACGAGGGTCCTGAGGCGGAAGGGTTGGCAGGCGTGCGGGCATGGCGACCACGGAGGGCGGCAGGCCCGGCAAGCGAGTCAAGGAGGGCAGTGGCAGACGGCCGGGAGCGAGCCGCGAATCATGAGGGAGAGGCAGACGGACTCCGACAGGCAGACCCATGCGTGTATCAGGCACATTTGGCTGTCTGGTGTCTGGCGATACTTGCTGCTTGGTGATAGTCACGCTCGGCAGCCTTGTGTCTGGCATCATCGGCATGCGGGAGTCTGGCAATACTGCGGCTGTGCGGGTATCTGGCCGCAGCACTTCCGGGGCACGACTCAAGTCAGAGCCTCGGTGCCCTGCTGGCTCCGGCACGGGGAATCTCCTGGCCGGCTCGGGCATCTCCTGAGTGCTCTCGGGCCGCTGTTCCTTCTCCATCACCGAGTCAACCCGGGGAGTCTGGTCGCTAAAGGAGGGGTAGTGGGATGGGGGGAGGTATGGGGGAGACCTGTGAGTGGGCGGCGAAGCGTGCGCCTCCTTTTTCACAGAAGGGGCGAGCGGGGGCTTCACGATAACCTGCGGGAGGGCCTGTGGAGGAGCCTCCGCGCTGGGCGTCGCCGCAGGCTCTGGCGGGGCCTGTTGGCGCTCGAGCGGCGGCGACACGGATTTGTCCTTCTCCGAGGAATCGGAGCCTGTGGACTTGGAGCGGTAGTGGTACGCCCGGGACATCTTGATCTTGACTTTCCTGTATTCGTTGCGGAGTTCGGCCTCCTCGTCCTCAGTCGGCGACTCCTTCCTCTTCTTCTTGCTGCCGAAAGAGAGCATCCTCGTGAATTGTAGGACTTGGAGAACAAGAGCAAAGTAAAAATCAAACAAAATTTCCACACGCCATCGCATCACAAAGTAAACAGTGTCTTACCTGAAGTCGAGGACGTAATTATTATCATTCTCCGAATCCGAGGAATCTTCCGGCAAGTTGAAGTCATCATGGTAACCGTTGCTATGGTAACCTTCGTCCGACCTCACTGATCCCTCTGTGGGCGTAAGCTGGCCATTTGCGGCCTCGAACTGCGTAGGAGAAGTGGCGGGGGGCGAGCCCGAGGACGTCGAGCCCACAGGAGACGTAGAAGGACTCGTCTCCACTGTGGCGTCCTGCTCCTGCTTCACCTCCACCTCGTTGACTTGCTGACCTGCGGGAGATGACATTAATCGTTAATGAGTCCTGAACAAAGAAGGCAAATTATCCTTTGTTACATCCATCTATCATCCTTTATATCCAAACCTGACTGAACGCCACACTTACGAATCTTCTGCAGCATTAATTCGCCGGTGAGGGGATAGTTGAGTCTCGTGGCGAACTCTTTGCAGTACCACACGAGGAGCTCCTGGTTGGGCAAGATGGGCTTGATCGTGTAGAAGTAGATGTTCGTCTGTTGAAGAAATAAAGGATACGATTAACCAGTGCCTACAAATGTTCATTAGTGAACCGCCTATGGACAAATGACTAATGATAACATGATAACGAAGTTTTATATTATTCATGAATCATTCAGTCTGTTCTGAGTAAAGAGACGACCTACCTTATACTGGCAAGCGATGAGGTTTTGAGCCTCTGATGAATATGCCGGGTTTACGTAGCGCATCCAGTTGGCTCTGGTTGTATCGTAGCCGTCTATGTAGTAATACAACTCATTTTCTTTATACACCTGGAAATAGATATAAAATGACGGCTGGTTCTAGCATTGTTTAGAACTTATGTTCTTCAGTAACTACGCCTATATTAACACTTTATATCTGACATTTCTTTCTTCTTTTTTTCTATTCTAGTCGATCTCAGGGCAGTCACATTCTCATATTAATACAAACTATGACAAGTAAAAAGGTACGAAAAGCAGAGTATTATTCGCAAAGCGTAATATTGCAAATTAGCATGCATTAAATAAACAGAATGTTAAGAAACGAAAGCACTAGTGAAGGTTCAGAGACACGAGGAAGAGAGACAGAGACAGAGAGACAGCAGAGGAACACATCTAAGCATTACGCAATTTACCTGAAATCGTTTCCCAACGCCAAGATCCACCTAGAGATGAAGGAAATGACAAGAAAGTGAAAAAAGGATAACCACAACCAGTATCATATTTGCATGATATCCCCAATGAGGTGAAAATGAAAGGTATTTTCAGCAAGTGCTACCATCACCGGGTACAGAAATATTAATACTATTAACAATGACAATGATGATGATAGTAGTAATAATAATGATCTTAACAATAATGATGAAATAATAATAACAATAATAATGATAATAATAATAATGATAATAACAATTATAATAATATTAATGATAATATTAGCAATAATAACACGCACACGGCCAAAAACAGCATTCTTCCACAAGCCACTATGTACAAATGAGGTAAATATTCTCCGAGGAATAGAAGAGGCCCACCACCTATATTTCCCGATTCATACACACTTCATACTAACTTGTTCCCTTAAGGGTGTGTGCTTTAGGAGAGCTAAAGGGGTAAGCGGGAGAAGGGGAAGTGGTGAGGTGGTACTTACCCGCCAAAAGTATTTCCGATTGGCTGTCTTGGGCACTTCATCCTTGGCATAGCATTTGCCGACGAGAGGCCCAAAGCGAGTGCCTCGAGGTATGTAGTCGGTGCTCCATATGCCCATGACCTGTGTGACAAGGGGGAGAGGTTAGTGCCCGATCAGTCATGCGTCGTGTCAGGACGGGGCTCGTGACACGCATACAACAATAAAATTCTATGACCAGCAGAGGAAAAAGAAATATATTAATTACATTCGATATTATATATTCGAGATGTATGTATATGTATATATATATATATATATATATATATATATATATATATATATATGTGTGTGTGTGTGTGTGTGTGTGTGTGTGTGTGTGTGTGTGTGTGTGTGTGTGTGTGTGTGTGTGTGTGTGTGTGTGTGTCTGTGTGTGTGCATCTCAGCTTATCTCCAACTTACATCGGAGAGCGTCTGTGAAGGCTTAAGGACGAGGTTCCTCGGGAGCGACAGCGTGGCATGGTTGTCGCAGCACTCCTCCGTCGGAGTGTCAGGCACGAGGTACACTGCCCGCTCCTCCCACTCCTCCTCCTTGATGGCTTCGATGTCCCAGTCCCCGCTCATCGTGGCAGGCTGCGAGGAGAAACAGATAAACATTATATAAACTTTATAAAAACTGTAGATTATGCATCATGATTATTGACATAACATTTCGTTACGGTTACATTGCACTAACGTATGTTGTTTGCTTTAGTATTGTCTGATTATGGTTAATACTCGAAAAATGTTGATAATATGGAATATACTTTGTTTTTTATTTGATTAAGTTGTGATGATTTCATGGTCATGTTGACTAATTTGTTGTTTTGACTTACCATTTCTAATTCGATTTAGTTCTGACAATCACACATGCCTGAGGAATGCCTTTGTCTGGCGCCAGACACGTAAAATAGACCTGCAAGTAATGGAAACACATATTAGTAAAGTGTCACATTTTGTTTATGGAGTTATGTAAATACGAGAAGGAAAAAATACATTTGAAATTCGGTATGAGGTACACGGCCCGTTATGACGTCATCACGATTAGACCTCGGGACCTATGGACTTATTATTTTCCTTTCTTATTTCTCCCCCTTTGTCTTATTCTAAGAAAAGAAAGAAAGAAAAATAAAACTAAAATAGAATAAGCAGATATATGATAAACACATCCAGTATGAATGCAGACAAATAATAAAATAATAAGCAAAAATATGACAAAGACACCCAGTAGGAATACACACTCAAATCCCGCCATCTAAAAAGTTGACGTAAACCCTCACGGCTTAGGAGGGGGGGGGGGCGACGTCACAAAGGTACGAAGCGATAACATGCGTGGGTGACCTATTTATCACGCTCATGTTCCTGCGAAGCTTTGGTCCCAAGTTCATTGCCATCGCGTCGCACACTTGCGCTGTCAGCCCGATCAGCTTCTCCCCTTCACTCCCCCCCCTCCCCATTCCCCTCCTCTCCACCCACACACACTTGTGTTCCTACACCTGCTGTTCGTGGCGTTAACGTTCGTGAATGTTCTTCATAACTTCGGTGTCTCTCCCTCAAGTACTTGTGGTGTGTAAACAAATATGCCAATGAAACTCAAAGCAGGACGGGTATTGTGTCATTCCTGTGTACTTATATTTGTTGTCTTGTTGTTAGCGATTCATTTTTCCTTTTCTAATGTTGTTTGGATTCAATCACTGCAATACTAACAAAGACACTATCTCGTACTTTCACTTACAAGAGTAGAATAGTTATCGGAATTAAGGTGAAAAAATAGAAGCATCTGAGCGGGAGACACAAAGGCAACTAAATCATACGTTTGCCGACCCGCGTGACTCCGGGAGCTCTTTGCTTCAGTCTGCTGGCATTTGGTCAATAATTTCCACGCTCTTATTTCTCCCTTCTCTTTTTATCTCCTCTTTCGCCTCTTCCATGTCTTTATTACCTCCATAGGCGCGTCTCACTCCCATGATTTACCTTCTGGTTGCTAATTACACCCTTAACGTCATCCTGCTATTTAGGCCAACGACCCACAACCCAAAATGAACCCTGGACGCTGCGCCCGCCATTAAAGCTCGCAGTCATTGACCGGTGCTTAGAGCTGAATGGCCAGGCGAGGGGGCCACCTGGAATGGCACTCGCCGCCGCCTCATGAGAAGCCCACGGCAATGCGCCAAAGGAGGAACGAATGACCTTTTGTGCTATTTGGTGTCACGCCGCCCGCTACTTGTGTAACAAAGATAAGCTTCAGGTTTCAAGCGCGATCCAATCCGACCAAATTCCATCCCCACTTCTCCTTATCTACGAAGGAAAATAAGCGTCGTTACAGGAAGTAAAACAAACAGCAAATGGTACGGGACGTTAAGTTGGCTCGACCGGCCTTGCCCTACTCTCCCCTGACCCGACAATACACTCCTGATCTTGACACATATTATATACGGGTCGCGTTACTATCACACCTTGCCTCCCTGGGCTAGACTCTTTTATCTCTCTTATCAGCCAGTACATTCCCGGTGGGTGCGTTGGGGAGGGAGAACTTCGAAGGGGGGAGGGGGGGGGGGCGCTTGCTGCTAACGATGTTATTGATCACATGGTCATTACACTGTACGTGGACCGAATAGTGAGGATATGGACCACGTTGGTAAATTAGCCTCGGTTTAATTACATATGCTGGCACATTCCCTATGAATTCCGACGTCGCATCTGTCCTTTCCTCCCGCATTATCAATTCAGGAACGCAAACGACATCGCCAGCAAGCGTTTCTCAGCCCGCGTGAAGTATCATCATATCAAATGGCAACAGCGTGCGATATAAATAAACAAAAGTCAGAACACGAAATAAGGAAAGAGCTGATATCCTGTCGATTACAGTAGGCACTGCGTCACCTGGCGAGGCAGAAGACCTTGAAAACCAGACGCGAGTGGCACTGGCACTGGGTGAATGACCGGAGAGAGTGCCAGCGCGTTCCGACCCGCGGCGTTGGCACTGACCTCGGCTTCTTTTGTCAGATGTCTAAGTTGTTGATCGTTTGTGTGTATGTATAAGTATGTATGTATGTGTGTGTACATATATATACATATATATACATACATATATATATATATATATATATATATATATATATATATATATATATATATATATAATTATCTGATTGACGTGTAGATGCATCTTTTTATATCTACACCGCACTTTGGGGAAGGCATTTTCCCAATGAAAATAACTAAAACAAAAAATAACGGTATATATGAGGTTATTTTGCTTTACGATTACTGAATTTCTCCCCGAGTCTCTTTCGGGGACCTATTCCGCAGGTCGAACATACAGGGCCATAATAAATGTTTAAATCGTTCATCATATCCTGCAATCGATTCGTTTCTCGGAAGACTCGATTCCACGAATTCGGTGTTATTTGGCTCGTGATGACTGGTTAAATGTTCATACGCACTCAACACACACACACACACACACACACACACACACACACACACACACACACACACACACACACACACACACACACACACACACAAACACACACACACAAAGGAATACATGCGCATACAAAATGGCAAACACACACATATACAAACTAACACGCAAATACAAATACAAACAGATATTCACATGTAACATATGTAACACCTTTCCCTACTATATCTGTCCTACTGACACACACACACGCATACATTCAGACGTACACGCAGCAAAATACCGGCATGTAAACAATTTCAAAACTCCTCACATGTAAAAAAGCAGGTGTTCCTGTCAGCTAATCACTATCGGCCAGGCGCAGGTGCCACTTTGGAGACCTATGGGCTACGGTCTTACCACGTGATTGTTGTTCCCAGTGTTTGTCTAGGACAGCGTGGTACAGGTTCAATGGGTAGGATATGGTCGGATAGCTAGAAATAGGAGAGGGAGAGGGAGAGGGAGAGGGAGAGGGAGAGGGAGAGGGAGAGGGAGAGAGAGAGAGAGAGAGAGAGAGAGAGAGAGAGAGAGAGAGAGAGAGAGAGAGAGAGAGAGCGAGAGAGAGAAATAGAGAACGAAAGAGAGAAAGAGAGAGAAAGAAGAGAAAAAAAACTCATTCCGCTTTTCAACTTCAACGAGAAAAAGAACTGACCTCCCATAGCACTTGCTTGCGCCTCCTCACACCTGTCAGCTAAGGTCAACAACTTTGTGGCCTTGACTCGGCAGGAGCTACGCAGTTATCTAATAAAATATGAAGCATTTTGCGGTTGCTGATTTTCATTGATCGTTAAGTGTTAAAAGGCGAGGAGAGTAGAGCCTAACGGAGGATAGATGGATAGATGGATGGATAAATGGATGGATATTTCTGCGAATCAATAGCTTTTTTCGATTAAATCTTCATCTGAGTTAAAATTTCATGATGAAGGTGATGTTACTAACAAGCGTTAGTCACATCAAATTATTCATACTCCGTTTTCTGCACTTGTCTGAAAGAGCTCTTTTGTGCATAAGTGAACAAGTGGATAACCACATAAATATATGGTTACATTTCCATCTACTCCCATCACCCGCTTATCAGTTCTTAAAAATCAAGTTCAAGCTTGGAGAGCAGTTCATACGGTGTCAGCTGCTGGCGACACATCGGGAGTGCCAGACCTACCCAGTGACCCTAGCATGTAACCCTGGCATCACCCGACTGCTTGGCACTGCCCACCGGAACCGAGGGAACCGCGCTCCCAGCGAACTCGTGCGCCTGTGCGTGTGTGTATGTGTGTGTGTGTGTGTGTGTGTGTGTGTGTGTGTGTGTGTGTGTGTGTGTGTGTGTGTGTGTGTGTGTGTGTGTGTGTGTGTGTGTGTGTGGAACTGTGTCTTTGCATGTGTGGTTCCTTTTCTTGTTTACTTATCTCTCCTTTCTCTATTTCTCTAAAGCACTTATTCACACATACACACACACATGCTGCTGCCGCTGACAGGGTGCCTGGTCTCTGCATCCCAAGAGCACGAGACACAAGCGCCTGCCAAGGAATGCATTCTGCCTGATGGCTCAGGCAACGCTGTGCTTAGTGACAGTCGTCCAAATAAGATGAATATGTGCTCTTTTGAGAGATGCAGTATGCGGCATACAATTACACATACATGTGCATGCACACACCTGCACACACACACACACACACACACACACACACACACACACACACACACACACACACACACACACACACACACACACACACACACACACACACACACACACAATGTATATATATATATATATATATATATATATATATATATATATATATATATTACATTATACCTACATAAATACATACATACAATAATATATATATACATATATATATAAATAAATATGTATATATACATATATATATATATATATATATATATATATATATATGTGTAATTGAATATTCACACAAACAAGCACACACACACATGTATATATTTATATCTATCCATTTCTCTCTCTATCTATCTATCCATGTACACATATACATACATACATATGCATACATTTTAATGGCATGTAAAATCAAAGCTACTTACTTGGCGGGTGAAGAGTGCACTAGTTATCACAGTTAATGCAGAATGTTAGTACGTCACATTTAATGTTATTTTACACAATATGAATCGAGTTATCTAAAATTATTACGGCTTCTATCAGTCACCTTCGAAAAGAACATGGAACATTTTCCTTTACATGCAAATTCAGTCTCCTCAATTACATTTCCATGGATCCTTACATAATAAAACCCAGGTACACGAAAACACCATCCTTCCTCGCAAATTTCCCCCAGAGAAAGTTCTTCACATCTCACAAAAATATATCCTTAAGTGATAAGTATCAAATACAGTGTTCCCTTTTCCATAAACGATCGTTCAAGACAATGTTTCCCTCGCTCACATGCACAGCAGCAAGAACACTGCATTCCGTCCCGACATTAGCCGCGTGCTCTAGACTCTTCAGTCTACACTGAGTCGCAACTTGTCCGGCCACTCACGAGTCGCAGCGTACCTCTGGCAACAGAGATGCCAGCAAGCGCCATGTGTTCATGAGTTTTCGTCCGAGTCTGGTCCCTACCATGTCGTGTGGGCTGCTGCTGTTTCCCTGTTTTATCCGACGTCTTTGGGAGAGATGCTCGCCTAATGATTGCTTGCTCTATCGAGATGAAAGAGCTGCGTGCGTCACGTTGTTCGATTAGAAACGAGTGTAATTTTTGTGACATTTTTACGTTTTCTCTCTCTCGAAATGTGTTACATTTATGTCACTTGTTGATGAATATAAAAACCGGATCTTTTTATCATTTAGAAGCATATCCTAGATATAGTGTTGTATCAGCTTACATATCAAATCAGAGTTACGGGATGGTGCATATTCTCACAATACTTAATATAGAATAAAAAAAAATGGTGTTCAATGGCACTCTATTGGCACGTGAGTTGCCATATAATCTGATTATTTAATACTGAAAACTAAGGTCCAAATCAGAACAAAACATTGCAATCTATTGCAGTAGAATCCTTTTCACAAAAGACGAAGACCGCAGATATCAAGACAAAGGAATTCTCCGTTGCAAAACGAAGGTGTTTCCCGGAAAGCCAGAGTGCCACACTAATATCTCGCGACCTTGACTGAGCTTATTCACATCCGAGTTAGTTACTACACGGCCGCCAGCGTGTAGGTTCAGTTTCTGCAACAATTGGCTCAGTCACAGTACTTGCAGTTTGTTTGTTTGTACCCCGCTCTGGGAGCTCGAATTGCAGAATGGCAGTGAATGCACCGTGGGAAAAGGGATGGCAGGACTGCTGCGATTAGATTCATGGCTGTTTAGGATTTGCGGATATATTTGCAGGTGAAATAGCACCGAAGATTATCATGCCAAAGGCTGACATTGATGCATGCCAGTTGTATTCTCTTTTATGTAACATGCTGAGTGCATGTTCGGACTTTTAATAAATGTTTATGCAAAGGACTTAATGGCAAATGTAATCACAAGGCTTTTCTATCCCTTTACGTATCCTTTTAGGATTTTTCACCATATTCTGTACAACCTCCTCCTTGATCCTTTATCTTTACCCCTTTGTTCTCCTCCTTTCCTTTCGGATCCCAGCCCCACTGCCTCAAACATAACAAATAGAGCAAGGCAGGATACATGACGTCACCATTCATGGCCGAACGTAAACAGCGGCACAGATTACCGTCGCTTATTCGCGCCAAGGGATCGCTATTCGAGGTCTGCTGACGGACTATTTCACAAAGGAAGTCGGTATGACTGAAGGTCAGAGCTGGGTAAGCCCGAGCACTGGAGTTTATCGACAGATTGTAGGGCTATAATATTTTTCTACTCTTACTGTCACACGTTACCGATATTCGATACAAGAGGCAATAACTTAAAAAAAACACACAAAGAAATGCATCGCGTAGAACAACCACAGTTCTCGTAATATTACGCAATCACAGTCACACTCTCGTTCCCCAAGTCAATTCTTTGGCCGAACGAGAACGGCACGGTAATGCAATAATGCTAACAGTCAGTATGCAAATACGCTAGCACTGGTGGGTACAGCCTGATCTCACCGCAAGTCGACAGGAACGAGAGAGACTCGGGGCGCACACACTCACACTCTCACTTCCTATTACCAACTGAATTAGAGCTACAAGGTCGTCCACGGTCATCTCGGAGCGCGGGTGAGGCAATACTTGCCCATGCGCGAGGGACTTTAGGCCCTGCGTCTGGGCGCCTTAAGGTCCATTGTTCAGTATCGGTGAAGATGGGTCTTGTTAGGTGAATCTGTATCTTAAGGAAGCGGGCTAGAGTCTTCCTGGATGGGCATATGCTTATGTATTTTTTCTTGTGTTTTACTGGTCGTAAATTCTTCTTTGGATAGACTGCAGTGCGTTACTCCAAATTGTACTATACTTGGTAAAGTTTCTTAACCCTGTTGAATATTCATTTTCTCTTTGATTAATACACTAAATGTGAATAAAAATCTTGGAAATATATAGTTCAGGTCATTATGGGCCAAATTTACGTCAGCAGGACCACTTTTGTATTCCTGCCCTCCTGTTACTTTTTTAGGAAGTGAGGTCATGTGAGGTATAGGTCATGTTTGGGGTCAAACACTGATTTGGAACATCATTTGACTATTTCCACGTAGAGACACATTTTACATAACTCTATGATATGACGCTGTAAAAGTGTAACTCTCGCCCTCTCATTCAGAATTCCAAAGAAGTAGAATATTTCCAACAGGATGTAAAAGAGGACCTGACACATGACGTAAATCTGACCTCGCTTTGGACAACAGCAAGCTGGGTCATGTCAGGCCATATAGGGTCACCTCACAAAGGGGATTAGCACAAGCACTCCCACTTTAAGGAAAGGATGACAGAGAGAGAGATAGATAGATAGATAGAGAGAGAGAGAGAGAGAGAGAGAGAGAGAGAGAGAGAGAGAGAGAGAGAGAGAGAGAGAGAGAGAGAGAGAGATAGCCAAGCGCTACAAGAGCTATAATAAAAACAGCAATACAGCTTTCTGTTTTCATGCTAGATATCATGCGCCACAACGACTCCCACTCGTATCGCATCGAACCACATAATCGCTTTTGTATAAAGGAAAAACACCAACTTTCTTTTATTTTTATCGCGACGCCAGCCAATCCTATGAGTCCGGGGTAATGACCGATAAATTGATAGCGACTCTGATATGAGTTATCGCGGAAGATGGCGGGATATATCTATAAATGCGGTCGTTATCGGCCTTGTTTTTCTTTTTTTGAAGCTGGCACGTGATTGTGGTTTTCCTGTACCATTAGAATAAGGAAATTCGTGTTTACTTTGAACATTATTTATTTCTCGTTTACTGCGATGTTGGTTTGAATTTCAGCCAAACGACCCAACGAGAGCCAACGAGAGCACGAACAACGTCAGCAGAAGAGGCTCGTTCTCGGGAACAGCAGCAGCACACCGCAATATCAGCGTGGCGGACGGAGATTGAACTGAGTGGGATATTTTATCCCCGTTTGAGTGGCTCAAGATCAAGGTCAGGCAGCTCCAGCGCCCCAGGGCATCTGTGACCTTCACACCCACAAACATTTACTTATCATTCAGCGCTTAGATAACACCCCCTTTCTCTATTATTCGAGTCACGGTGTCGCACGAATAAACAAAAATAATATATTTACGAATCTTTCTTCCTCGTGGAGGAGCTCCTAAAGAAGGAGGGAGCAAGTTAGTGTGAAAATGACGCAACGCTGTTTTACTTGGGTTACCCCTGCGACCCTCTTAGCCAACGCGCAGGATATGGCTGTCCCGCATTGCTGCCGCCGCGCCTCTCCTTCATTCATAATTGTGCAAGAGGCGCCCTCAAGGAGAAGCTTAAGTGAGACTTGGAGGGCTATAATTGTATGCAACGATGATGCAACATATCAACGCTGAAGCGTTGTGCCTTTTCCTTCAGAGCCACTTTCGATTTTCTGTTGAAGATTAGAAGAATGTGATAAACATACTCCCATCATTTTCCTTTAAGGAAGTATTGTCATTGCACAGAATGTCTAGTGATGAGTCACTACAGAACGTATCATCACATGTAAAAATATCGGATATTTGGAGAGTAATGAGGACAAAAACAACGGGCTTGAATTCATCGGCATTTACCATACTGTTTTATCCTTACACTCATTTACTGATCTACGTGCATGAACTAGTTGGTAAGCGCGAGTTATCATAATCCATTGTTCACAAACCAACTTTTTGTGCCGAGGATCTCATCCCGACCCTGGAGTAAAGAGAGCAGACGATTGCCGACTCAAAGGACATCTCTAACGAATGCCAAACTAGCCCTTACGCGCGGCGGAGATAAGGGTCATTTTAACCTTTCGAGGGATGATGGGACCCAACTCATCATCAGCAAGAAACACCGAAGGGGAAAAGGACTGATGCGGACAATCTATGTGCAAAAAATACCCAGTTATAAAAAGGAGAGCGAAGACTCAAGCGCCTCTGCTAGACCTTGGGCCGGGGTAGAAAAAGGTCGAGAATCCTTCGCGCCGCCTCGGCTGGTGCCCGGGGACGAACTGGAGCATCCACGCCAAGGACACCTCGACGCTCCTGTCGGGTGTCCTTTCCGCCATGTTTGGGAGCCCAGGTGGGGCGCCTGCGCGGGGAAGGGGGGGGGGGGGGGGGGTTACAGCCCCATGTGAAGGCATTGGGAAAATCTGAATGTTTTGCTGCGGCCGGGAGGGAATTCACGCGAAATTACGAAGGAATTATTTAAGAGCAAATGATATGCACACATTTATACATATATGTATATGTATATGTATATATATATATATATATATATATATATATATATATATGTATATGTATATATATATATATATATATTATATATATATGTGTGTGTGTGTGTGTCACATATATCTGATTCACAACATCTAAAGACGCAGCTCGAATGCGTAACAAAGAAATCAGGAACTCCTTTACCTTCCCTCTCGTTGCCGCCCCCCCTACTCCCGCACCCAACCCTCCCCTGCCTTCACTCCCTGCAGTCCCCCCCCCCACCCCTCGTCTCTTCCCTCCATCACCCTGTAAAAATCACAGCGAGTAAAATCTTGCGTGGCGTGACAAAGGCTAACTGCACTCGTTTCCTCGCTCGTCCATTCATTCGGCGGCCGCGACAAAGGTCTCCTCGAGGCTCGTCAATAGGCAGATGCATTGCCGATTCACTCATGGGGGCAAGGATGGCTGCATTGCCCTTTGTACGCAGAGGGTAAAGTTTGCAACATGGGCGCATTGTGTACCTGCGCCCCGGCCCCGGATCGTCTACAATGCAGGTATACCCTTGGGCTTACGTTAAGGAGGGTGTCAGAAAGGTAATTTGATAGGATTTTCGACTGTATGAGTTAGATTTGTAGGAGCTCTTTTTGGGGGCTCCCTTCGGCCATTGATTCTAATGTAGATTTTAATGCTGTACAGATCCTATGCAGCCGCTGGGGGGAAAGGAGGGAGGGCAGGATAATAGTAGTCATGAAGGGAAGATAACTAGATAGACAGATATATAGATAGAAAGATAGATAAATAGATAGATAGATAGATACATACATACATACATAGATGCATAGATAGACATACAGATATATATATAGATAGATAGATAGATAGATAGACATACAGATAGATAGATAGATAGCTGGAAATAGAGAAAGAGAGAGAGAGAGAGAGAGAGAGAGAGAGAGAGAGAGAGAGAGAGAGAGAGAGAGAGAGAGAGAGAGAGAGAGAGAGAGAGAGAGAGAAAGAGAGAAATATAGCATCTTTTTTGCTAACGAAAGATGGTGAGACACGGACGTAAAGTTCAAGGTTTCGTGTCCTGACAAATCCATGAGGAAAAAAAATAAAGAAAAAAGGGCAGCCGTGACCTTGTAGACTACCAGGGGGCCGTAGCAGATAGAAGGAGGCGGATCGAGTGAGCGGATGGGAGATACGAGAGAATTATTCATGACAAGAAGGGGGACAGGCTGAGGCGAAGGGGGAAGGACGAAGATAATGAAAGATGAAAAGGAAAAGAGGGGAGGGGTGGGAAGAGGAGGGGAAGGGGAAAAGAGAGAGACGAAGGGAGAGGAAAGGGGACAAATGTGAGGAAGACAAGAAAGAAAATAAGGGGAGGGAGGGGGAAGAGAGGAGAGGAAAAATGGAGAGGAAGAGGAGGGTGGTGGAGGAGATCATCTAGAATAAGGGAGGAGAAGAGAAGGACAACAGGAGGAGGAGAGTGGACGAGGAGGGGGAGGGGTAATAAGGTCCTGCCTACTGGTAGTTCCCACACGCGGAGTGAGATGAGCACATGAAGAGACACAGGTAAACGCGAAGAGTTCAATGAGGAACGAATTAATGATTTGCCTTTTTGTTCACCGAGTTCGTAGATATCCTTGTTCACAGTTCACATCACTTTACATGATCTTGATCGGTGTTTTGGTTTAGGAGTGTCTTGTCTGTGATATTCTCACGTTCACATATAAATGTAAATCGAAAGCTTCTGTTGGCAATTACTCTTTATCTATCTACTTATCTATTTTACCATCACAAACGTGCATACTCACAGACATACAGACACACACACACACACACACACACACACACACACACACGCACACACACAGACACATACACACACGCACACAAACTTGCTCCTCTTGATCAAACTCGATCCGTGTTCTCGTCGCCCTTGGATGCCAACGGAGAGATCGTCCCTCTGAGGGAAGGCCTGAAATCCCCCCCCCCTCTATCTGGCACATCAGAGCCACCACACGTAGCGGTCCCTGTGCCAGCTTGTAGGACACCCGGATCGTCTCTTCCTCCTCCTCCTCCTCCTCCTCCTTATCGCAGAGGCCCTCCAGGCAGATTGCGTGCGGCCAGAATCTCTATTCGGTGCAGGAAATCCTCCAAGCTTGAATTTCGGGTTCACTTTTTAACCAAGGGCGGAGTCGGGGCTTGCAGAAGGGCTCGCTCGTATTAACGGTAGAAGTGTGCTTGCTTGCTTGTCTGGTTTAACCATGTGTGTTCATGTATACATGCGTCTCAATGTGTGTTCGTGTGTACGTCTGCATGTAAACGAGAGCGTGTGCGGGTTCACCATTTATGGAAGTCGGTAAGATCGTGAGGATGAAGTGCATGCAAGCGGGAGCGTGAAAGTACTTGCTTCAGTTCAGGCGCGTCGAATCTCAAAAGCCGGAAAAGCAACCGCCGTGATCACGCGGCGCGGATATTGATATAGCACGATCTTGCGATTCTTACTGCCCATGCTTTTTACAGGGGAGATTTGCCGTCTCATATGTCTGTCCCCCAAAGCCTCTTGAAGGACGGACCAGCGTGCAGGCATGATGCGGCGGCGGCGGAGGAGGAGGAGGAGGAGATGCGAAGGTCGCTTTTCTTGCCAGGACAAACGAAAGGCGATCTGTGACAAACAATACCTGCCCAAGTGGCGATCGCGTTGGGTCCGAGGGAAGGGGGAGGCCACTCCATCATCGTCCCTGCATCGTCTCCACGAAGCATTGCGTTATTTCTCGTCCGACGGTGACTACCTGGAGGTCGTTACGGTCGTCAGTGCGGAATTACAAGCTCACGTGTCACCCTCGCACCGGCAAAGGAACCGATGCTTTTCTCTCTCCTCCTTGTTCTAAAGAGTCCATCTAAAAAGTACTTTAGATTTTGATGTGTAAAAATAGATTAAATGACAAGTGTTTATAAGTCTGCAACCCCGGCATTCCTCGACGCACATAACAGGTACTGAATCACTAACGTCTGAAGGGCGAGACTCCTGCATCTCCCTTTAACGTTCAATAAGCAACTCTCGTGCACTTACATAAGCCCCGAGTACGGACAGGGACGCATTCAAAAATGTGCCTTCGAGCACCTTAGCCCAAGAGTCAGTATGATGCCAGTAGCATTTACCCTTGAAGCACTTCGAGGAAGTGTTAGGTATTAAGGTGACGCTCATGTTCGCTGTTCTTGGCAGGGTTTGAAGGATTACACGGCATTGGCGGTTTCTGTGCAGTTATTCTTGTCATTTAGTATATTAGTATGCAATTGCTAAGATAATTCTGAAACTGCGGTGATTTATTGTTTAGCTGAGAATGTACATTACATATTACGCTGATCTGTAAGTGTTGATAGCTGCACCGCTTGCAGCATTCGATGCTCATGTATGGGGTGCAATGTACGACTTGGAACTTCTATATTTTGCTCTTTCTCGTCATCCTTCTCGTTTTTTTAGTGTTCGGTTGTGATGTATTGACGTCAGCAAAGAGAATAGTGGAAAGCGTATGGTAAACAAAACCTGTGCAGTTGTCCTGACAAGCATAACACTTGCATCATAAGATGAACAAATAGCATATTGTTTTATCATCCCACTATTGCCGTGATGACTACGACTACGATCTCTAAGGTCGTCCTCGAGCTTCCCGAAGACGGCGATGCCAGCGCCGCCATCACCGTCTTTCCACGCGAGCGCTGAAGGAACAAGGTCCCACGCCGCCCCGGGCTCCCTGAAGGTCACCTTGAGCCGCGCATCATTCATACTCCCACGTTATCGCCTCTCGGGACCGTCGCCATGCCCTGGCTGCAGGGACAGCGCCAGCCCTTCGTCGCTCCTTCAGGGGACGCCATTCTATACCTGACGGGCCCCTGGCGAGCGTGTGCTCCCTCGGGAGCGCGATTCGCCCGACACATGCATCTGGCATCTCGCTCGTACTCGGCACGGAGATTCGAACGCGCTGTTTGCCAGGTGTTTCAGGCGCGTCCCCTGAGCGGCCTTGGGGCGTGTTACGGCACTGCACTCCTGCTGGACGAACTTCGAAGACTCAGGAGCCTCCCTCCATGCCAAGGACTCGCTGACCAATCTCCCGAAGGTCTCGGGCCACAAGCCGAAAGCGAGGAGACGTGGCATCGGTGATGCTCCACCCGCGGCAAAAAGCCACGGCTTGGTTCTTATCCGCGGCTTCCAGCGAGTCTTGCCGTAGTGCACCGACGCGTTCCCTGCTTCTTGTCGAAGAAGAAGCCTCACGCGGAACGGCTACGGAAACATCTGAAGTATTTTATGCCATCTAAGTAATTCCTGGTTTTGCACAGGTCGTTCTGTACCTGAGGGCACGCAAAGTACTTGTCTGAATAAGTATGTGTGGCCTCAACCCAGGAGTGTGAGCGGGAAAGGGGGAGGCACCACGTGACGACTGTAGTTGTTATGCAGCATGAGTACGCTGCGCCGACTAATGCTTCCGGTATGAAGTAAAGCTGTGATTTTTTATGTTCCGTTTTACTGCCGACGTTATGTCTTGTGTGACTGACCACGTGTCCAAACGCTTGCACGCAAGTTTCGCTGCTTACACGAATACTGTTGCTATTTACATCACATACATGCAAATATAAACACATCCAGTTGCACACACTCGCACACTCATACAGCCTAACCAAGGCACGCGTTACCATAACAATCTCAAGGTCGCTTTAAGATGCCAGGCACAAAAAGTTCCAAGCGACCTTCCTCGTGTAACAAGGTCACAGATGCCCACGCCCATCAAACCACTTGTTCCAGCCAAGACCACTCCTGACCACACCCTCCCCACGCACTCACGACGGTTCGGGACCATCCCTGAGCGCCGGCCAAGGATGCCCCGTTGGACATCTGCCCGTCTTTTTCCACGCCCGCAAAAACGAACTCACATCCTCTTAGATTCATTTATGCCATTTGAATGTATCCCCTTATTCTACTCTGCTCCTCGTTATGCTTCATTCCCCATTCTCTTCTCTCTTCCTACCCCATTCCCTCATTCCGCGTATGGCAACGAACATCAAGCGTTGACGTCCCTCCTCAAGCGCTGGCTGCAGCTCCTGCTCGAGCGCTGATCGAGAGGCCGCTGAGGTCATCCTGAATGACGCGATCAACAATCCAACTATTTCGGGCTTGCATTTAATTCTTTTCGAGACAAAACTTGTCGCTTGAATTTCATATCGTCTTTCAGAATCTATATGCGTTCTTACCACGTGATTTTATACGGACAAATTGAGGAAACGATGTAAATTTGCACGGCTTTTACTGCAACGACATAGCAAGGTTGCATAGAGGTCGAAAGGTGTGTTTCGCATTGTTTAGTTATATATTTTTTTCAAGTAAAATCATTAAGAAA
>BOPN01002711.1:35000-40000 GCA_017312705.2 Penaeus japonicus | reverse complement strand
GGGAAGAGTACGGGTAAAGAAGATAAAGAATGACGGAGGAGGGAGGAGGATGGAAACGAGGAAAAGGATTGAAAGAAAGATTAAGAGAAGAATAGGTTGATTGGTAGATAGAAGAGGATGGTAGTGTAAAAGGTGATTCAAACGGAAGAGAAACAAATACATTAATAGAATAATAGTGATAATAATAACAATAATGATAAAAGTAATAACGATAATAGCATTCAAACTGACAAGCATCATCGCACACGCCATAACACAATGCGTCAGCTTAAGGATCCGCGCTTTGCAGACGCCCAGCGCTATTTCCGCGTTCGCGTAACCTTCTCCTTCTCCTGCTCCTACTCCTCCTCCGCCTTCATGTAGGTCACAGGACAGGTGTTACACCAGCAGCCCCAGGGAAAGAGGGGGGGGGGGGGCGAGGGTCAGGATGATTACAGGGAAGCATTAATTGTCCTTTGTCTCGTTGCCGTAAAAGACGAGGGTGTGTAGTTTGTCGAAAACATCTGGTTTTCTTGTCTGGTTTGATCTGACGTTTTCGCGTTTATTCTCCGCTTTATCCAATTCTTTGCTCTTCCTTTGCCAGTTATCTACCTATCATTTACATCTACCTATACAATTTATCTTCATCTTTCAGCTTACCTGTCATATATCCATCAACGCATCAACCCATCCTTTAATATAACTCTATCTAACTGTCTCTTAGTCTGTTCTCCCGAAACTCAATTCCTATCGCAAGTATCGTGTGACTTCCCCTCCACCTACCCCCCCCCCCCTTCACAACAATATACACAAAATAGAAAATAATAGAGAAATTCAGAGATCCTCTTTTGTGAGACAAATGGTACACACAGAGGCCATTCGATACGCCGGACAGATGCTCATATTTTTTTGTCCCTCTCTTATTTAGGAGTTTAGGGATACTTACTAAAGATGCGTGTTTATAATAGATTTGCTCGTGATATTAGCTACAATTAAGGGCGAATAAGTGCTTCTTTCTAATACAATTCTCCGTGTTTTTGTATTTATTTACTTCTACCACAATTTTTCGTCAGACGAAAGGTCTTGAGGTAACGTTCACTCTCACCAGAACGGTATAAACCCCCTCCCCCACTTCCCTGCACCAACAGACTTTGTTGCAAGGGTGGGGGTGGGGAGGAAGGGGGGGGGCGATCCGCTCATACCGTTATTCGTGACGTGAAGGTGGAGGGAGGGAGGGAGGGAGGAGGACGACACATCCTCCCCCTCCCCGCCCTTTCGGACACCCTCATCCTCCCCCGGTGAGCTCGCACGATGGATTTTGATACAGAAAACCGTAATGATGAAAGGTGAAAGAATGTTTATTCATCTCTCTCTCTCTCTCTCTCTCTCTATCTATCTATCTATCTATCTATCTCTCTTCTAATCAAATATTAAATAAGATCTTCAACCCAAAATTACCAAGCAATGAAACATTAATCTTTAAATTCGTTATAAAAGGTTCGTTCTAGAACGCCAGACGAAAGATAAAGAGAGAGAGAGAGAGAGAGAGAGAGAGAGAGAGAGAGAGAGAGAGAGAGAGAGAGAGAGAGAGAGAGAGAGAGAGAGAGAGAGAGTGAGTGTGTTGCACGCTGGAACTTGAGCAGGATTTAACGAGCCGCCCGGTGGCAGCGGGTTCTGGTGTTGAGGCCTTGACATTGTGGGGCTTAGGCATGTGGATTCCATCACCATTAACGGGTTTGAATAACAAATATTCCATCGTGTTGATCAGATGGTAGAAAAAATCCTATCCACAAGAAACTTCTTATGTGCGTGATGTTTGTTGAGTTAAAGTAGGTTTGTTTGACCAAGTCTTTAGATTCTTTTGAGGGCCTTTCATTGAATTGTTTTAATCTGGATGTTAGCGTTTATTGGAAAGTGGTGTTTAGGGTGTGCATTTCTACACTGAAGTAGGTTATTATCGACTTCAGCTTCTATATGGCGTTCGTTAATACAACATATTTCTGCCTTTGACGACGTCGAAGATTTAAGAGACACTAATTCTTCCTTGAATCAAGAGTCAGTTTACTATCTTTTGTTGCGTTGGAATCACTAAAGCTTCTGATTTCCCATTATCTGCTGTGTTAGAAATAGAAAATCTTCCATATCAAGACCGTAATCAAATTTCAAAAATGTATTAAAAGCAAAGCCACCGAGAAAGCTTAATTTGGTGTCAGGTGCCACCTCGATGTCTCTCGCGGTCACTCACCTTCGGCTTACTTTCTTAGCACAGGTGTTCCTCCCCGCATAGAAAATGGGAGTCGGGAGGGCCCACTTACGCATATTTAGTACAAATATCTCTTAACACTAATCGATTCCCTGGAGTTTAGCTCTAATCGTAACAAACTACTTATGATATTGCAAACATTTCTATTCCGTCTTCTTCAAAAATCATAATCAAAAGAGAGCAGAATGTATTTGTTTCGGGCAAGAGCGAGGCGATTGGACAACGAGACCCGCGGCCCGACCCCCCCCCCCCACCTAACCCCTGCCCACCCTCCGCCCCTGCCTTCCTCCCCTGCTAACGGGACCTTAGGCAGCTCTCATCCATCCAGCCAACCCTCCAGGCCACAAACAGCCCCGTAACTGCCACATCTCCCTCCCCTTCAGAGACATTAAACATAAAAGATAGAAAAGGCGGAGTCACACCTTTCCATCTTCTTCTCTTCCACTCCATCTATACGTAATTTCATCTGGAATTACTTAATAAAAATCTCTTCAGACCCTCCACTGCCTGCCCCCTGCACAAGCTATCTGAACGAGCGACCGAGTGTCTGCGAGATTCCCGTGGCCTTTGTCTATCCTCCTTCCCGTCCAAGGTAAAGGTGATGGCCGACAGCTGATGGAAGACTAGTTCAGAGGTCAGGACTGCTTGCTTCACGATGAGAGCGAGAGAGAGAGAGAGAGAGAGAGAGAGAGAGAGAGAGAGAGAGAGAGAGAGAGAGAGAGAAAGACAGAGTGAGAGAGAGAGAGAGAGAGAGATTACTGGAGTCGGTGTATTTTGTAAAGCCCGCACCAGTCTAACGAAACAAAATCGCAGGCGTCGCTAAGTGGAAACAAAAGAAGGGCGAGCGTGCGTTAGAGTCCGATGAAGCCGAACGGCCTAACCCCAGCAAGCCTCGACCCGGAAGGTCTCCCCCCCCCCTCATCCAACCCGAGCTCCGGACGAGGCCCGTTATGTAGCATGGAGGTTCTTTTCCACGTGTTGTTGCGCGCTGCTCGACGTTGTCACTCCCCTCCCTCCCCTCTTCCCTCTCCCTCTACTCTCCCGTCTCCCCGCCCTCCCCTCCCTCAGCCTCTGGCCCGGGCATGCTTTGACGAAGGAGAAACGAACAATACTGATGTCTCCTGAATGATTTAAAAGGCTGTCTTCGTTTTGGTTCATCATCCTCTTTTAATCAAATATCTATGTAAAATAGACTGAGTAAATCATAATGAATAACTAAAGTACCTGAATGAGAAAATACAACCTTTTGTTGTCAACATAATATGGAGAAAACGCCCGCAGAGTTTATCAGCAGTGGGCGGCGAAGGAGCGCGGAGTATTCGTAACATTACGCGAGACTCGACCGTAACGGTAACAGGCTGCCTGCGACGGCGATCAAGTACCGTAAACCATTCTAACGCCCCGGGGCACTTGAGGACTAGGGGGGGGGGGGGGGGCTGGGAGTTGGGGGTCACAGGATAGGAGCCAGGATTTCATTCTAATGGCTTCGATAAGAATGATATGGCGGGTGAAACAGAATGACAATGAAAATCATACATTCTAAAAATCTTCACGAAACAAATGTGAAGAAGAAGGAAATCTCGGCAAAGGGGATGGAAAAGAGACGGAAAAGGTCGGCGACGAGGGAGGCAGGGAAGGAAGGTGAAGGTTGATGGAAGCTCGTGTGTCACCTGGAGCCGCGAGGGACAGGTTGATGACCGCTTGGTGCTGACCCTCGCGTAATGCTGACCCTCCCCCCCATCCCCCACACCCGCCCCTCAGCACAGCCCTCCTCCTGTTTCGCAGTCTTCTCCTATAGCGGTAAAAGAGGAATGGGAGAGGGTTGGAGACTGAGAAACAAACGTGAAGGGGACGAGGAGAGAGAGAGAGAGAGAGAGAGAGAGAGAGAGAGAGAGAGAGAGAGAGAGAGAGAGAGAGAGAGATAATGGAACGATGAAAGTACAGGAGAATAAGACTAGGGACCCAAGAGAGGAGAGAAAGAGACCACCACGGCAAAGGCCCAGCGTGGGCTTTAAGAAGACGGATCAGCCAGCAAACACGATAGGCTGAGCCCATCCTCTGATGCCTCTCTCCGCGCCACGCGAATCTCCGACAACCGAGATTCATATCTTATCGCTGCCGAGATCGCACTCCGCGGAAGAGATAAGGCGCGGGGGTGTAGCGATGGGCGCCCAGCACCCCCGCCGAGTTGTAACCTTACGATGAGTTGACCCCGCCCCGCCGCCAGTACCGTAACTCCACGTAACTATCGTCCGCCCCCCCCCCCACCCACCCTCCTCTCTTTTGACCTCCACGCTCCAACCTGCCTACCCTGGGTCACTGCCCTCGGGCGGCCTGCGAGTCGTCCGTCGCTCAGGGAAACAACACGCGGACAGCGAGCTCTGGGAGTGACGTATGATTGTGTGACTCTTTGTGTGACGTAAACACGATGGTACTTATGTTGCTGGCATTTTGGCTCTCTGGCTCCTTATTTGGCTCACCTCACCGTGTGTGTGTTTCCCTTTACACGAGCGAAAGGGAATGATACGAAAGCGGTACACTCAGACCTTGAATGACATTGACAAATTGCAAAATAATCAAGACTAATCAATCGTACTTCCATCTAATTATGACTTCCCGTTTGTCTAACGCCGTGCTAACTAATCTCTCACCTGGCCTGGCTCCCTGACCCCTGTGACCTCTCTCGCAACCCCGTCTGCCCAAGGAATCCGGTTGCCTTGTTATTTGAAATATGATAGGCGAGATGCTTGTAATATTG
>BOPN01002711.1:0-12500 GCA_017312705.2 Penaeus japonicus | reverse complement strand
CTTTCATGCATTAATTTGATCTAGCAATATATCACTGATGTTCCTTATTTATTGCAAGTCAGTATGTAGATTTCCAAACAACAGAGTACTGCCATTTCAAAAAAGAAAGAAAAAAAAGTGCTTTACTATTACTGCTACTCCTATTACTAGGATGACTATTTTTTAAATTATTTTTTTCATTATCATAGTTATTAATATCATTATCATCATCATCATTATCATCATCATTATCATTATTATCATCATTATCATTACTATTATTATCATCATTGTTATTATCATTATCATTATTATTTCTATTATTATTATCATGATTATCATTATTATCATTATCAGTATCCTCTTTATCATTATCATCATTATTATAATTGTCATTTTCATTTCTATCATCATTATTATTATCTTTATCATTACTACTGTTACTAATATCACTATAATTATTACTATTATTATTATCATTACTATTATTATTGTTTTTACTTTTATCATTATCATACCTATCATTATTATCATCATCATAATCTTTATCATTATTATTATTATTACCACTATTTTTATCATTATTATTATCATTATCATCATCATTATCATTATGATCATCATCATTATCATTACAGTCATTATCATTATTATCATTATCATTACTTTCATTAACATTATTATTATCATCATTATTGTTATCATCATTATTTCTATCATTATTTCCATTGTTATTGATATCATCATTATCAATGGTACCATTATTATTATCGTCATCTTTATTATCATCATTATTGATATGATCATTATCATCATCATTATCATTAAGAGTAATATCATCAGTATCCTTAGTAGTAGTAGTAGTAGTATAGTATCATTATTATCATTATTATCATCAGGACTATTACTATCCTTGTAATTCTCATTATTATCATCATCATTATCATCATTGTTATTATCATTATTGCTGTTATTATTATTATCATTATCATCATCGCTATCATTATCATTATCATCATTATCTAAACTATTATTGTTAGTGTTATAATTATCTTTATTCTCATCATTATTATGCTATTATCATTACCACCATAACCAGTATAATTATGTTTATAATTTTTCTAATTATTATTATCATTATTACCATCATCATCATCATTATCATTATCATCGTTATTGTCATCATTTAGTATTATTACCGTCATTATCATATTTGTCATTATTACTGTCATTATCATATTTGTCATTATTGTTGTTATCATTGTCATTATCATTATCACAATTATTATTATCATTATCAGTACTACTACTACTACTGCCATCATTATCATCCATTTCCATACCATCATCATCATATTTATTGTTTTGATTTTCAATAATCATCATTATCATTATTGTTTTATAAAAAAAACTATATCTTTTATCATCAACATTGTCATTATCATCATTATCATTGTTATCATTATTCATTATCATTGTTATCATTATTCATTATCATTGTTATCATTGTTATCATTATTCATTATCATTATCATTGCTGGTTTTGTTGATGTTCTCATTATCAACCTCATTCCATGATCGTCCCGCTCTTTGCCTTCCTCAAAATCCCATTCCTCTCACAGTTTCCAACGGATTTTCGTAGCTTCCTGGTCGTGTCTCCAAGTTGATACTCTTTTTAGCCTAAATTGGACTTTCATTGACAATATATGCCATGGCTGCTTCAAAATGATGACGTTTGTAGTAGTACTTGATTCTAATATCGGTTTATCACTTCAGGAATTCTTTTCCTAACCATTTACACGTCTTGCAACCGCGCCGCGTCCTCTGTTGTCTTGACAAACTTCCTGGATTTCTTTTGACTTTTGCTTCTCCTTTTCCTCCCTTCAGAACCTCCTCCCGAATCACAACCTTCATAATATCTCCTTTGTTATATGCATTCCGCTTTTTTCTCCTCTTGTTATTTCTTTATTTCAATATCATCATTATCATTATCCTCATTATTAGCATTGGTATTATCCTCATTATTATTATTGTCATTGATAGTTTTATTATCATTATTAGATGCAGTAGTAGAAGTATTACTTTTATCAGTACGATCATCTTTTATTTATTTATTTATTTATTTTTGGTTTCTTCATATCAACATCGCTGTAATACTGAAATATACATATATGATTATTTATTTTTATATGAAAACAAATAACAATGAAAAAAACTTTCTGTTCAATTGCGTTGGAATGCTGCAAGGGAAAATATGCAATGGACATGGCATGGCAGTAAAGAGGAGATCAGTCTGGTTGCAGGACTCTGTCAGGGGCGAAAAATAACCTTGGCATTTTCTAGGCCAGCCTAACCTTGGGTATAACACCAGGACCTACACGTGAGGTGCCTTGCCTGGCTTGGTCTTAAACATGCAAAGAAAACCTATTTTGTTGGTTATAGGTACATGCTATTGTATATCATTTTCGTCTATTTTGATATTCTGAAATCACTGGCAGATAAGCATTCTAAAGTACGTAAGACATTCAAACGTTGAGTATTAATGGATTTAGAAAGTAATAATGATGTGGAATAAAGTGGAATAAAGTGGAAGGCAACGTGCAGTCTGCGAATAAAGGGAATCAAATTTTTATCTTAAATGTTTGTTTGAGTGCATGTTTCACTATTTGTTTGAGTATGACTGTCGCACAAAACTCTGATACATACGTTTCATGTGTACAGCGAGAGTCCAAAGCTTTATCCCCTTAGAAAAACATTTTTGGGGCGTACTCAAGTCAGCGTCTTATGAAAGAGTATGAATGAGGCTTCAGGAGCAGTGCTCTTTCATTCATCTTACTTTACTCGGGAAAAGGAAAAAAACAAACAAAAAAAAAACAGTGTTTCTTTCTCATTACAAAACATCAGATCTGAATGCAACACTAAATTCGTAAAGGTGATTCATCACTAAAGCTGATATCCTTTTTTTTATCACACGCAACAAGTAAATCTACTAGCAGAGTCCTCTCGCCATTGCAAGAAACGAGTTTTTGTTGCAGTCTGGCGTTCAGGCCACTGTCCCTTCTGCCGCGAGGTGTGGATGGAACAGTCAGAGGGGGGGGGGGGGAATGCCTCATCATTCCCGTCCCCTCCTCCCCTCCTCCCCTCCCCTCTGCCCTCCACCCCATCACCCCCCCTACTCCGCCCCTAATGCCCCGTCTACGTGGCGACACACGCACGTCATGATGGGGCAAGGATGCCGGTGTGAGAGACGTGGTTGAACGCGTGTGGAAGACTTGCCCGAACATGAACATACATGTTTACTTACGCACACTTACACTTTCACACACACACATACACTAGCACACACACACACACACACACACAATATATATATGTGTGTGTGTATACATATATATATATATATATATATATATATATATATATATATAAAACCGAGTAAAAAAAAAGATAATATTTACAATTCATCCCAATTTACCTAAAAAAAAACAATGAGGACGATAATGAAAAAAAATGAAAAAAAAATTGACTATTGTTAATTCATACTAGAAATTTTGAAATTTAAATAATAATGACAAGTTAATAATATCAAACTAGAATGTTTTGAAACAATTTATATATATATATATATATATAAATATATATATTATTGCATGTACATATGTGCTTACATGTATACACACATATCTGCCCTAACCTAATGCCAGACGGGCACTTCAGACTGCAAGCCTCTGCAGGTTAAATGTCATGACAAATGTCCAGGCATTCATGGGCCCCCGAAATGTTGAATGACCTGCAACTTTGCAAAGCTGCTTAGTAAATGGCACTCTTTTGCCCTGACGCCGAGAGGTTCTACAGCGAGGGAAAAGGATGCTTAGATCTAAAACAACGTCATTTGCTAATATCACCCTTGTGTTGAGGAGGAATAGGTCGAAGGAGCAGCGAGGTGGACGCAAGTGGCATCCGATGTCCCTTAAGTGTTTTATCCACGAATCCAGATCTTATCCGCACATAATCCTCTCATAAGTCTGTAAGGGAATCGTCGGTGCAGGGAAGCGAGTATCTTTCTTCAGGAGATTTAGATAATGAGTATTCATGAGGATAAAATTCTCTCCGAGACAATCACAACTTGACCTATGGCCACCGCGGGAGGGATGTCCCTTGCTGGTTTTGTATTTTCTCATAAAAAAACAACAACAACTTACAGCACAGCACGGTTTAGAGGCTGCAATCGCCTGAGCAATCTCTCCTGAGAAACTGACGCAGATACTTTTCCTGTTGTGGCGGCGTTTATCTGATGCGGGGCAGTGAGATGCGGAAGGTATTTGATTCATTCCTGCTTTTCCAGGGCGGTCAACATATTCTAAACCTCTCAAAAAGAATATACATATATATATATATATATATATATATATATATATATATATATATACATATATATTTATATATACATATATATATATATATATATATACATACATATATATATATATATATATATATATATATATATATATATATATATATATATATATATATATATAGAGAGAGAGAGAGAGGAGAGAGAGAGAGAAAGAAGAGAGAGAGAGAGAGAGAGAGAGAGAGAGAGAGAGAGAGAGAGAGAGAGAGAGAGAGAGAGAGAATTCAAATTCAAATTCAAAAACTTTATTCCATCAATTACAATGGTCATTTTTAATACATATATACAATACATCTGTTTAATACGATGTCACAACTGACAATTTAGGAAATGTTCTTTTAATTTTGTTTTGAATTTATTTAGGTTAGTGATGTCTTTAACATTATGAGGTAGTAGGTTCCAGGACATGGGTCCACGTAGAGAGACAGAGAAAGAGAGAGAGAGAGAGAGAGAGAGAGAGAGAGAGAGAGAGAGAGAGAGAGAGAGAGAGAGAGAGAGAGAAGAGGAAAGAAAGAGAACAAAAAATCAGTAAAAGTAATGAAGAGCCCAAGCAAGCCTTCCCTACCGACGCGAGAATCCCCCCGAAGGTTGCAAAATCCTTGGCCTTTCCTGCCGTCGCAGTTCAATGACCTTGCCTTGTCACGAGGAAAATGAATCTTACTGCCACTTCATCTAAGACTCATAATGATGGCCCTTGTCGCATTCCGTGAACATCAAACCGGGGATTAGATTGCAGTCGAGGAACCAGTCGAGACCAGAGGTTCAACGGCGCCTCCTGCCCGGACGGCGTGAGGGATTTATTCGCTCCATATGATTATGCGGAGAGAAAGAGAGAGAGAGAGAGAGAGAGAGAGAGAGAGAGAGAGAGAGAGAGAGAGAGAGAGAGAGAGAGAGAGAGAGAGAGAGAGAGAGAGAGAGACAGAGACAGAGACAGAGACAGAGACAGAGACAGAGACAGAGACAGAGGGAGAGAGAGAGAGAGAGAAAGGGAGAGCGAGAAAAAGAGAGAGAGATGAAGATAGATAGATAGATAGACAGATAGATAGATAAAGAGAGAGAGAAAGAAAGAGAGACTGGCTGAGGTCATGCAGAGGAGATTCCAAGGCATGACAAAGAGGCTGCCCGCGCGCTGTGAAAGGCCGGGCTGAGTCTCCGCCAAATCAAGGTGTTCGAAACTGAAAGGGAATTCGCACTCAAAATAAATCGGATAATCCCCGAAAGAGGTAGGTCAGCCTCGCCTGAGAAATGGAGTACAACCGATTGTCTGCTCTTGAGTAATCCCCCGCCACCTACGAAAATGCGGGGATTAACCCAATCGCTTATGTAACTCAATAGGAAGGCGAGAGAAACTGAATTTGAATTGCAAACAGTCGAAAACAATGCACATTTTTCAATCACCAACAGGCCCTGTCAGCAACGTACCCGGAAAGAGAGATAGTTAGTTAGATAGATAGATAGAAGATAGATAGATAGATAGAGAGAGAGAGTGAAAGGGAGAGAGATAGACTTTGACTTTGACAAGTTTATTGAGACAAGTGGTTACTTACATCTCAAAAGGATGAGGTACCATGGGTTGTCCTCACCCCATCGTGGTCCAGAGAGAGAGAGAGAGAGAGAGAGAATCGGCCGGCCGAGGGTCGTGCGTGGGAGGGCATCATTAACTCACGGGCTGGCTTGGACAAGCTGGCTGCCTGGGAACCTTAGGGCTTCCTAGCAGGTGTGCAGAGCCAGGGTCGCGAGTCTCTGTTGAAATTGAACAGAAAGAGAGCGGGAGAAAGAGGAAGGAGAAGAAGAAGAGGAAGAAGATGATGAAATAGAAGTAGAAGATGTAGCAGAAGCAGAAGAGGTTGATATAGAAGAAGAAGAACAAGAAGAAGAAGAAGATGATGACGATTAAGTAAAAGAAGTAGAAGCAGAAGAAGAAGGAGAAGAAGAAGAAGAAGATTATGATGATGATTATGATTATGAAGCAGATGATGAAGAAAAAAAAGAAAAAAAGTAGAAGGGGATGAAGAAGAAAATGATGAGGATTATGATGAAGCAGAAGGAGAAAAAAAAGAGAGAGAGAAAAAAAGAAGATGATGATGAAGAAGATGATGAAGAAAAAGAACATGAAGTAGTAGAAGAAGAAGAAGAAGAAGAAGATGAAAAAGAAGACGTAGAAGAAGAAGTAGAAGAAGAAGAAGAGAGAGAGGGAGGGAAACAAAAGGGAAGGGGAATAAGTTTTTGTCGAATGGGATTCTCCAAATAAGCGACCGATGCCTGTAGGCGTGTCAACGACATCTTTCCGTTGTCATAAAAGTCAGTTTGGATTCAATGCGAGGTTTTGCGTGACTGAGGATCAGCACGAAAAAGCAAAGCTGCTTGACTACATTTTTCAAGTTCAGTTCATATCACGTCTCGGGAACATGTTAGAAGCCGAACTTCTTCATAGCTTCGTATACTTCATGTAGTAGCTTTTGTTTTTTGAATGGCACTTACTATCATCGTTATCTTTTAGCCAAATGACAATGGCACAGAAACACACACACACACACACACACACGCACACACACACGCACGCACACACAGTGGCACGACGCCCATTTTTGAAAAGCGAAAATTCCTTCCTTCGAGTCGGTCTCCTGGAGGAGGAGCCCGACTTCGTCTCGCGAGAAGCTTGGCTGAAATGGTTCAATGACCTTAGGATTTTGAATGCTTAGTGACCCTTGCAGACCCGCCTCTGGTGCTGAATCATTCGGAAGTATTTGCATGTTTTATATCTCGTGTATTCTTCCTCAGGATGAAAAGTGAATGGATTCAAGAGCGGACTGAGGAGACGGCTGAGAGAATGAAAGGGAAATGAACTGGGGATCGGGATCCTGGCGATAGGCGTTCGCTATAAAAATGAACTTTTAAAAAATAGGACCAGATCGCTTTTTAATTTCACTTTCAAACATCATTTTACAGTACGGTCAGTCTCATAAAATATATGCTTAGACGGAACCGCTGATCGTCTTTCGATTTCATTTTCCTTTGGAATGAGTGAAGATAAAAGTAAATGTACCATTTTCGGATTCTATTTCACCTCAAGAGCAGAGTTATCGGTGGAGTGAACCCAAGCAGCTCTATCCTATCGTATCCATGCATAACCAACGTCCCCGAAGCTTCAAACGAGATATTCTAATAATGTTGAAGTGAAAGAAAAAAAGAAAAAGAAAAATGTTATGACTTCTCGGACAAAGATTGTGAAGAGGGTAAAATAACCGCTGAAGGATGTTTTTGAAGGATATTATTCGAGATGAAACACCAGCATTATTGTAAAGATTTCTTTCTAGCTTGTAAACTTCGGCTCGTATCTTTAGTCAACCTGCAATTGCAACTGCACTTAAAACTTTACGAATTGGGCAGAAATTAAGAGCGCAGAACATTTTCGACTGCATTGCGTGGGTGGATGACTCCCAGCTGACCTTTGCACGCGGGTACGAGGACTCGAATCTCCACAGACAATTACGAATTCACTGAATCCTTATTCGATTCTCCAGCAAAAGTGCCTCGCATCATAAGATCAGATAAGGTGACTATTCATACTGATTACCCCCTTCCCCATGCCCATTACCCTCTCCCTCATACCCTTTACCCCTTCCCCCATACCCTTTACCCCCTCCCCCTTACCCATTACCCCTTTCCCCATACCCTTTACCCCTCCCCCTTACCCATTACCCCCTCCCCCATTCTCATTACCCATTTCCCCATACCCATTGCCCCCTCCCACATACCCATTACCCCTTTCCCCATACCCATTGTCCCTTCCCCCATACCCTTTACCCCTTTCCCTATACCCATTACCCCTTTCCCCATACCCATTGCCCCCTCCCCCATACCCATTGCCCCCTCCCCATACCCATTGCCCCCTCCCCCATACCCATTACCTCTTTCCCCACACCCATTGCCCATTTCCCCATACCCATTGCCCCCTCCCCCATACCAATTATCCGTTCCCCTATTCCCTGTAATTTACCCAAGGCTTTATACGGCACACAGGACCCCATGCATGTCCTTTCCACGCGTGTGCAACCTACCACTCGCCTCCCCTTTCCACCCTCCCCACCAACCCTAGCCACCTCCTCCCTCCCTTCTCTCCCCAGTTTTTTCTCCGGCCTCGGTTCACTGACCCTCCGCTGCCTTGGATTTCGTTCCTGAGAGAGAGAGAGAAAGAGAGAAAAAAGGAAAGATGAACACAATCGGTGCAGTTCTCTTCTATCCCTCCTTTCCCCCCCTCCTCCTCTCCTCCCCCTCCCCCTCCCCCTTCCCTCGACCATTCCTCTCCCATTTCCCTTCTTTCCTAGAGTCATCGTTGTCATAATCTTCATTCTCATACTTGGTGCTTCACCAATCCACCACACGCAAACACACACCAACGTGCACACACACACACACACACACACACACACACACACACACACACACACACACACACACACACACACACACACACACACACACACACACACACACACACACACACACACACACACCCTCCGCGCATCCCGCCTGTCTTCTCTGCCATGAATACCTAAGCGTGCTGGTTTTATTGATGTGAATGACACTCTCGGTGCATGGACGGCAGGGAGTCTGCATGGAAGCAATGATTGGTGAAGGAGTAATTGTCATTATGGTGAAGATAATGCTAGGGTTTACACCATCATCAGCAGCATGATATTCATTATAAGATAGTTGAGATAATGGTAATACTAATGATAACTGTAATACTGTTGATAATGATGATGATACTAATAATGATAACAATGACATTGATAGTGATAATGATAATGATGACATTTATGATAATAATGATATTGATAACATTGATGGTGATAATGATAATTATGTCATTGCTATTAATAATGATAATGATTATGATAATGACAATTATAATGATGGTGATGATAGTGATAACGATAACAATGATAATAATAATAAATAACAATGATAATAATAATAATAATAATAATAATAATAATAATAATAATAATAACAATAATAATAATAATAATAATAATAATAATAATAATAATAATAATAATGATACTACTACTACTACTACTACTACTAATAATAATAATAATAATAATAATAAGGATAATGATGATAATGACGAAAATAATGATAATTATTAAAATGAGGATATTGATGATGATAAAAATTATAATGATAATGATACTTTTACTAATAATAACAACAGAAACAATGACGATGCTAGTAATGATAATGATGATAATGATAATACTAATGCTAATAATAATGATAATGATGATAAGAATAATGATAATAATAACAAATCATTATCATTATCATCATTATCAATAATGATAATAATAACAACAATGCTAATAATGGTAATGAGGATAACAATAAGAATAATAATTACCATAATGATATTGATGATAATGATATTGAAGAACAAGAATTGATAACAATTATGATGAATATAATGATAAAAATGCTTTAGACGGTAATGATAATGGACCATCAGGAGATGTGATTCTAACATCGAATGGCATCTTGTTGCTGCAACACCGAACCCTCATAATGGGCGTGGTAATGATGAAACTGATCTAATATAATGTTTCACTCTAATCACTGGAACTACTACTGCTACTAATGATAATGATGATGTTGATAAAAGAATCAATAATTAATGTTTATAAGCATTACCATTACATTTTTTCCTCAATCTTATAATTCTTATCGTCATAATTATCATTATGATTGATGTTTCATTTTGAAAAGTTTATCCATGCTATATGCAATGTATGCACATGCATAGGCATAGGAACTACGCCTAAATGTTTTGTACAACAGGTCATGTTAAGTTCTGAGATATACATTAATTGTGAAACTTACATAATGGTGAGCCTGTCAATTAATATGCTAGGATAAAACTATACATGTGACACAGTAGTACATTTATTATTTTTTATTATCTTCCTTATCATCATCATCATCATTGTTATCATCATTATCATCATAGTTTCCATTATCATCATAGTTACCATTATCATTACCATCATAGTTATCATTATCATTATCATAATGATTATTATTATCACTATCATTATCATTGCTGCCATCACATATTGTTATCATGGTAAGCCCAATAATCATTTCTACTACAATTTTTTTCTCTCTCATCATTAGTAATATCACCTACATTCTACTCATTTTCCCCCTTTTCTAGAATTATCGTCCTTCTTCTCATCCTCGTCTACTTCCGAAAGTAGACGAGGGTGTCCGGAGAGTTTGAGGAATAGACTCTTGCTCTTTGACATGACCAGCGCCCTTCTGACTCGCTGGCTGGTTGTAATGATAATGGTGATATTGTTATCTGTAGTATAAATGATGATAATTATGATAGAAATAATAACAACAATAACATTATAAATAAATAATGATAATGATGATAATGATAATAATAATGATAATGATAATAATAATGATAATGATAATAATTATAATTACAATAATGATAATAGTAATAATATTGATATTGATAATGATACTAATAACAATGTTAGTAACAATAATGATAATGATAATAATTAGTAGTATTAGTAGTAGTAGTATGATGGTAATGATGATAATGATAATATTGATAACAGTAATGATAATAACAATAACTGAATTGATGATAATAAGAAAATAAAAAGAACAACAATAATATGAAGTAGAGGAAGAAGAAGAGAATCAGAAGAAGGAGAAGAACGAGAAGAAAACGAACAACAACAACAACAATAGTTATAGAAACATTTATAATAAAAGGATATTTTCAAGACGAACACGAGAACGCGGAAAACAAGCCGATGAAATCAAAATATACCACCATTAAGAAAATAAACAAAGAGCATAAAGGTGCGTATTGGCAACAGCGATCTGAGTGTCATTGACAACGGAACAAATAAATTCATCTCCTTATGTCGTCTCTAATATCCCCCCCCCCTTGTGTGGTGGAATTTGAACTTTTAAGATCATATTGCTTACGAAATCGGCGTGTTTATGGGCGGTGGATGCAGGGAATTACTATTCAAAGGATGATAAGATATACTTTGCATTCAAAATCTACGCGTGATGGCCAATGTACGAGGACGAGCGAGAACCACAACGGATACGAATGGCCAGGAATTCGCAAAATTCAGCGGTTGTCGGGCGAAGGGGAGGGGGGGGGAGGGAGGTGAGTGAAGGAGTAAAAGGAGGGAGGAGAGAGAGAGAGAGAGAGAGAGAGAGAGACAGACAGATAGATAGATAGATAGATAGATAGAGAGAGAGAGAGAGAGAGAGAGAGAGAGAGAGAGAGAGAGAGAGAGAGAGAGAGAGAGAGAGAGAGAGAGAGAGAGAGAGAGAGAGAGAGAGAGAGAGAGAGAGAGAGAGAGAGAGAGAGAGAGAGAGAGAGAGAGAGACAGATAGATAGATAGAGAGAGAGAGAGAGAGAGAGAGAGAGAGAGAGAGAGAGAGAGAGAGAGAGAGAGAGAGAGAGAGAGAGATGAAGGAGGGAGGAGAATCAGAGAAGGAGAGAGAAGGTAGAGAGGAGAAGGAAGGAAGAGAAGGGTAGGTTCAGATATTGGAAGATGGTGAAAGAGGAGAAAGAGTGGAAGAGGAGGAAGAGGGAGGAAAGGGAGAGGATGAAGGAAGGGAAAGAGTTATGCAAAGGGGAAAAGATGGGCGGAGGAATGCAGAGAAAGAATTGAGAAGGGAAGGAAAAGAGTAGGGAGAGTAGAAGTGAGAAGGAGAGAGGAGGGGAAAAGGCCAAGGAGGAAGCGAGGAGGGAGAGAGGAGAGAGGCAAGGGGATGACAGGAGCGAAGCGAAGCAGAGGCAGAGACCGAGAACGAGAGAGGAAAAAGAAGGAAAAAGGCAGGGAGGGAGGGGGAAGGAGAGGAGAGAAGGGGATGGAGGGAGAGGGAGGGAGAGAGAGGGGGAGGATAGGAGGAGAGTTAGGGAGTCGAGAGGGGGAGAGGGAAGGAGAGGAGAGAAGGGGATGGAGAGAGAACGAGAGGGGAGAGGGAGGGGGAGGAAGAGGAAGAGGAGAGGGGTTGAGGGAAGGTGAAGAGAGAGGGAGGGAAAGAGGAG
>BOPN01002710.1:192120-194773 GCA_017312705.2 Penaeus japonicus | reverse complement strand
TCTCTCTCTCTCTCTCTCTCTCTCTCTCTCTCTCTCTCTCTCTCTCTCTCTCTCTCTCTCTCTCTCTCTCTCTCTCTTTCTCTCTCCTTCTCCCTCTCTCTCTCTATCTCTATATATCTGTTTATAAATCTATCTCTCTTGTCGACTTCTCTCGTCATATTTATCAATGCGTTATCTATTTCCTTTGGTTTGGCGAGGAGGGATTGGAAAAGAGAGTAGGAGGAGAAAGAGGGGAATGAAATAGGAGAGAGAAGAGGGGAAAGGATGAGTTTAAAGGAGAAAGAAAGAAAAAAGGAAATAGATTAGTGAATGTGGTAGGAAAATAAAGGGATATAATACGCAGGAAAAACACAGAACGGGATAGAAAGACGAGAGGGAAAAGACAAAAGAGAGAAAACAACAAAGGTGATGCTAGAACTATTAAAGAAGGGTGGGAAAGATAGAGAAACAGAATTAAAAAAATATATAAAACAGAGAAAAAAGATGGAAAATATATTGAAAATATAGGCTTCTTTAGCTTGGCACTTCATCATTTATCATCTTTTCTTATCTTCTCTTGTTTCCATCTTCGTTACCCTCGTTCTTTCATCTTCCATCCTTTAATTTGTCTTCTGCTTTCTCTTTTTTCTTATCATCCTCTTCTGTTCAATAATTCCTTCTCGTTTCTTTCTTTCTCTATGACCTTTTCGAAAATCAAATTTGATTTAATTCTTATTATTATCTTCCTTTTACCCTTTTATTAATAACTTTCATTTCGTTTTCGATTTACATAGTCTTCCCTTTTTTGGTTTTCACTCTGTCCTATTTCCTCCTTTTGTTAATCTCCACTCTTCCTTATCAACTAATTCCTCTTTCGTTCCTCGTTCGCTCTTTCGTTAGCTATAGTTTCCCCTTCTTAATCCTTTGTGAAATATCTTAGATTTCTATGATTTTTATGTGTCTTTTAATTGATTTATTTCCCTCCACGTCTTTCCCTACTGCATTCGCTAGTTCTCTCTCTCTCTATCTATCTCTGTCTCTATCTCTATCTCTATCTCTATTTCTATCTCTCTCACTCTCTCCCCCCTTATTCTCCCTCCTCTTTCCGCCTTCTCCTCAATTTTCTCCTTCTCCTTTCTCCCTCCCCCTCTCTCTTTCCCATCCTCGCCTTCCCTCCCCTCCCACATATCCTCTCTCTCTCCCGTTCCCTCTCTTTCCTCCCTTTTCCTCTCTCCCTGTCCCTCTCCTCCCATCCCCTCTCTCCTACCCTCCTTTCTCTCCTATTCCCCCTCTTTTCTCTTCACTCTCCCTCCCTCCCTTCCTTCCCTAAGCTAAGTACGCGAGTTATAGGCTACAATGCGGTTAACTCTCGCAAGAATTCTCATAAAGAGGCCGCGATGACTTGAGTTTTCTTATGCGAGAAGACGGAAAGATTGGTTGCTGGGTTGTACGTGTTGGTTATAGGGTAGTCTCGTACGTCTGTCAGAGGTGATTATTTTTTATTTATTATTATTTTGTGTGTGTCTGGTAGAGAGAGAGAGAGAGAGAGAGAGAGAGAGAGAGAGAGAGAGAGAGAGAGGGAGGGAGAGAGAGAGAGAGAGAGAGAGAGAGAGAGAGAGAGAGAGAGAGAGAGAGAGAGAGAGAGAGAGAGAGAGAAGAAAGAGAAAGAGAGAAAGAGAAGAGAGAGAGAGAGAGAGAGAGAGAGAGAGAGAGAGAGAGAGAGAGAGAGAGAGAGAGAGAGAGAGAGAGAGAGAGAGAGGGAGAGAGAGAGAGAGAAAGAATGGGAGAGAATGTGTATATGTGTCCTTCAACAACGATATTATCATATGACAAAATCATCCTGGAAAAAAAAAAATGTGTATGTGTCCAGAAGTGAGAGTGAGAGAGAGAGAGAGAGAGAGAGAAAGAATGGGAGAGAATGTGTATATGTGTCCTTCAACAACTTGATACTGTCATATGACAAAATCATCCTGAAAAAAAAATGCAATGCTTACTCCAAATTGATGCTGTATATTGTTGCGAAACTCTAAAGCCTTAAAAATGGAAACATCATTAAACACGAAGGCAGGAAGACAACACGAAGACTTACAAATCTTCAAGAAAGCTGAGAGCGAAAGGGAAGATAAAATTAGAAGGAGGATGCACACAGGGAAGATAAGAAGATTATGATGATGATGGTGATGATGTTGATACTGATAGAGGTAGGGACTGTGAGGATGATGGTTGCAGAATGCTGGTGATGATGGTGGATGGTGATAATGAGGACAATGATGGTGTTGGTGATGATGGTGAGGTTGATGGTAGCGTTGAAGTATACAAATATGGTGATACCTGAAATGAAGATGATTATAAGGAATAACCTTGGCTGATACGATGTTAATCCCATAATGCTGATGCCACGCAATAGATTTAGGAAGAAAAAAAAAGAAAATCGTCATGATACTAAAACGTTCAGATGACGCTATCGCCATTCCAATACAAAATCGGTTCACTTTAACAAACAAACGATTCCAAGCAAAGCCCTTGGATGGACGCTTACCTGTCAGGGCAGATCCAACTCCGTAACTTGGTTGCATCAAGCAGGACGAACGCATTCCAGGCAAAATGGGAAAATTTGGTTAAAGGTACGCTAGTCTCTTATCTTTTCTTGAGTTATTTAGCCATCTGTCTATCC
>BOPN01002710.1:157120-164620 GCA_017312705.2 Penaeus japonicus | reverse complement strand
AGCCGTAAAACAGGAATAGGAAAACTAGCTTGTCTCCGAAGTCTCGCTGTTTACGAGACGTCTCGCTACTTACGGTACGAGACACGGATCTTGACGCACGTGTTTCGAAACTCAACTTTATGGACGTTTGTGGGAGGGGTAGGGGGTAGGGGAGGAGGGGAGGGGATGGGGGAAGAAGGGAGAGGATGGGGGATGAGGGAGGGAGGAAGGGAGGGGATGGGGGATGAGGGAGGAAGGGAGCGGATGGGGGATGAGGGAGGGAGGAAGGAAGCGGATGGGGGAGGAAGGGAGAGGATGAGAGAGGGGGGGACGAGAGAAAAGGGTAAGGGGAGGGGAGGGAAGAAGGAGAGGAGGGATAAGGAAAAGGTTGATAAGAGAAAAGAAAGAAAAGAGAGGAGGGAGAGAGACGAGAGCAAAAGGAACTGGAAGAAAGGAAGGGGAAAGTGGAAGAGGAAAGGGAAGGTCAATGGGAAGAAATAAAGAGGAAGGGGAAAGAGAGGAGAATGGGGGAAGGGGGAAGAGGGAAGGCAAAGAAGAGAGGGAAAAGGAGATGAAAGAGTAGAGGAAGGAGAGGATTGTGTGTGAGTGGAAAAAGGGTGTAACTTGTCCCTAAGACTGTAAGTTGTTAAGATTTTCCCGAGACTTTCGCCTTTTTGATCTCGGTCGAAAGTGAGCTTTGGAAGATATGTAATGTTTGGCTCGTTGTTTCACTTAGCTCTCTTGTCTTCTTTTCTCTTCTCTTCTCTCTCTCTCATGTTTTCTCTTCTCTTCTCTCTCTCTCTCTCTCTCTCTCTCTCTCTCTCTCTCTTCTGTTCTCTTGTATTTTCTTCTTTCTCTCTCTCTTGTCTTCTCTTCTTACTCTCTCTCTTGTCCTGTATTTCCTCTCTCTCTCTCTCTCTCTCTCTCTTCTGTTTTCTTGTATTTTCTTCTTTCTCTCTCTCTTGTCTTCTCTTCTTACTCTCTCTCTTGTCCTGTATTTCCTCTCTCTCTCTCTCTCTCTCTCTCTCTCTCTCTCTCTCTCTCTCTCTCTCTCTCTCTCTCTCTCTCTCTCTCTCTCTCTCTCTCTCTCTCTCTCTCTCTCTCTCTCTCTCTCTTTCTCTCTCTCTCTTCTGTTCTCTTGTATTTTCTTCTTTCTCTCTCTCTTGTCTTCTCTTTTCTCTATCTCTCTCTTGTCTTCTCTTCTTACTCTCTCTCTTGTCCTGTATTTCCTCTCTCTCTCTCTCTCTCTCTCTCTCTCTCTCTCTCTCTCTCTCTCTCTCTCTCTCTCTCTCTCTCTCTCTCTCTCTCTCTCTCTCTTTGTCTTTCTCTCTCTCTCTCTCTCTCTCTCTCTCTCTCTCTCTCTCTCTCTCTCTCTCTCTTTCTTTCTTTCTTTTTTTCTCTTCCACTCTCTGTTTCTGCCCCCCCCCTTCTCTCTCTCTCTTTCTGTTTTTTTTCTTCCATTCTCTGTTTCTGTTCCTGTCTCTCTCTCTCTCTCTCTCTCTCTCTCTCTCTCTCTCTCTCTCTCTCTCTCTCTCTCTCTCTCTCTCTTTCCTTCGGAACCTTCACGTTTGACCCGTAATCATTCTCCCCTCCTCACCCCCCCCCCCTCTATTCTCCCCTTCCCACCCTAACCCTCTCCATTCCCTCACCTCCTGCTCTTCCCTCCCCCTCCATCCCCTCTTTTCCCCTCCTGTCCTTTCCTTCCCCTTCTTCCCTCCCTCCTCTCATCTTTCTCTTCCCTCCCCGCCCCCCAGCCTCCGCCACTCTCCTCCTGTCCTCCCCCTGCTCCCCTGCCCACCTCCCCATCTCCTGCTCTCCCCCTCCCCACCTCCCCACCTACCTCCCTACCTCCTGACCTCCCCCTGCCCACCTCCCAACCTCCTATCCTCCCCCTGCCCACCTCCCCACCTCCTGTCCTCCCCCTCCCCATCTCCCCACCTACCTCCCCCCCTTCCTCCCGACCTTCCTCCCCACCCCCTTCCCCACCCCCTTCCCCACCCCTCCCTTCGTAACCTCGGCACCGCATCCTAGACACGTAAGTCCGGCAAACGTGATTGCCTTCTGCCGGTTAGTGTGTATTAGTTTCCTACCGTAAGGCCACCTGCTATCCCCCTCCTCCTCCCTCCACTCCCTCCACTCTCTGCCCTCTCTCCCCTCTCTACCTCTTACCCTCCTTATCTCCATCCTCTTCCTACCTCTTACTCCCCCCTCTCTCCTCTCCCTACTTCTTACCCTCCTTATCTCCTTCCCCTCCCTCCCTCTTACCCTCCTTATCTCCTTCCCCTTCATCCCTCCTTCTCTTCCTCCTTCTCCCTTTCCCTCTCTCATTCTTTCTCTCCCTCTTTCTCTCCCTCCCTCGAATACCACTCCTCCCTCCTCCCTCTTTCTCTCTCTCTCTCTCCCTCTTCCTCTCTTCCTCCCTTGACCGTCACCCCCCCTCCTTCCCTCCATCTCTCCCACTCACCCTCACCTCCCTCTCCTCCTCCCACCCTCCCACCAACCCCCCTACACCCTTACACTCCGCCCACACTCCTTCCTACACGCCTGCACGCCCACTACCCCCCCCCCCCGTCTTCCCCACCCCCTCTCCCCCGATCATGCCATTCAACCCCCCTCCCCCCCCCAACCTTTCGCTTTATGACCTTGTGATGTGACCCTTGCTCCTTCATTCTCTCTGTTTGTTTTTTTTTTTTTTCCTTTCTCTTTTTTCTTTCTTTCTCTCTTTCTTTCTTTATCTATTTTCCCTCTTCTTCTTTCGTTTTTTTTTTTGTTTTTTTGTTCATTCATTGATTTTTTTTTTTTTTTTATTATTTCTTCCTGTTTATCTGTCAAAGTGTATTTTGTCTCGTTATTTTTTTTTCCTTTGCGTTTCTCTATCTCCTTTATACATTATCATGTTTTTTTCCCTTTTTTATTTTGTCTCTCCTTCTATTCCTTTATTTCTTTTATATCTATTTTTGTATTATCTTAATTCGATTATCCCAGTCTCTTTCTCTCTCTCTCCTTCACTTCCTTTTTTTATTCTCTTTTTCTGTCTTTCCCTTTCTACGTTTCTTCCTGTTTACTTCTTTTTTATATCTATCTTTATTTCCTTCCCTTTTTCTCTCATGCTCCCCTTTTTCTTCCCCTTCTTCTTGTTTCCCCCTTATCTCTCCTCTTCCCTCTTACTCCTTATCTCTCCTCTTCCCTCTTACTCCTTACCTTCTCCTCTTCTACCTTATCACTTTTTCCTCCTCTCCTCTTTACTATATTCTCTCTCTCTCCTTCGTGCCTCTTCTTTCTCCTTCCCTCTTCCTTACTGTTCAATCTTTTATTTTCTTCTCCTTCCATCTAAGTTCTTTACTCCTTTTTTTCTGCTCTTCCCCTCTTTCCGGTTTCCCCTCGTCCACCCTTCACTCCTCTTTTCTTCTTCTCTCTCCTTCCTCCCTCTTTTTCCAGTCCTCCTACATGCGAGTCATATTACGGTATCATAATCATTATTATATCATCATTATTATTAGCCATGTCTACTGTCATTATTGTTATTATTTTTGCTATTGTTATTACTATCATCATTATCATAATAATTTATATTCTTGTTGATATTGTGATTATTAGTGATATCATTATGATTAACATCATTGTAATTGTGATTAGTATTATTAGTATTGTTATCATTATCATTATTATTACAAATATCACCTTCATTATCATTTTCATTATCATTATCATTGATATTATTATTATTTAGATAATGATATTATCATTATTGCTGTTGTTTCGTTATCATCATTACTATCATCATTATCATTATTATCTCCATTATCATTATCATCATTGTTATCATTATCATCATTACCATTACTATTATCATCATAATTGATATCATGATCATCATCATTACTATTCCACGTTTATGTGCGTGTGTATGTGTGTGTGTATGTGTGTGTCTGTATGTGTGTGTGTGTGTGTGTGTGTGTGTGTGTGTGTGTGTGTGTGTGTGCGTGTGTGTATGTATGTGTATGTGTGTATGTGTGTGTGTGTGTGTGTGTAGGCTTGTGCATACATGTGTGTGTGTTGGTATAGTATGTCTTCCTATCACTATTTACTGCAATATCTTTATGTGTGCGTCACCATTTGATCGACAGGAAATAGAAAAACACTAATTTTCATACTCATGATTCAATAGTTGATTAGAGAAAGAACCGGTTCATGCATTTTCTTTTTCCGGATGAATTACGATGAAGAATGAAAGAGAGAGAGAGAGAGAGAGAGAGAGAGAGAGAGAGAGAGAGAGAGAGAGAGAGAGAGAGAGAGAGAGAGAGAGAGAGAGAGAGAGAGAGAGAGAGAGAGAGAGAGAGAGAGAGAGAGAGAGAGAGAGAGAGAGAGAGAGAGAGAGAGAGAGAGAGAGAGAGAGAGAGAGAGAGAGAGAGAGAGGGAGAGTTAGAGAGAGAGAGAGAGAGAAGGAAAGAGAGAGAGATAAAGAGAAATAATGAGCAAGAAAGGAAGACAAAGAGAAAGAAACAAAAATGAAAAAAAAAAGAAAAACATAAAGAAAGAAAGAAAACAAAACACCATGTAAATCTACACAAAACAAACAAACAAAAAAAAAGAAAAAAAAAAAACAGGGAAACACAAAACTAGAAAACCCCGACCCTTAAATCTTGTTATCTCACGAGCGAAGAGGTCAGCATTTTCATTCCGATCGGAGAAAGAGCTTTACTACTTCAAAAACATTATGTGTGAGCTGTTATCATCAGTTATGAAGGGCAGATATTATTTGAGTGATTATTCTCATTGAACTTTCTTGCAGTGCGGTCTTTTATGTATTCTGTCGATCGATCTTTATTATTCCGGGCGTGATATTCTTCAAAGAACGGCTGACGTTTGTTACACCTGATATTATTGGCAGTTAGCATTATAATATAAAGCATCCTTCTGTTAAACAGAATTTCGCATTCCTGTTCTGGCATATATATGCTCCTTTTGCCTGTATTGTTTACCACTGCATTGTGTATGTTTATATTATTCATATATTTACTATACTTCATACGATCTATTATTATTTTATTTTGCATATTTAACATCCGGCGAAGTATATTGTTTATTGGATGGCATTTGGCGGCGACGTTCCTTATTTACGAAAGTCTCTGTCTTTAAATATTAAATGGGTTAGAAAATATGATCATATTATTATATATATATTATTGTGTATTATCCGTCTGATATTAAACTAATTAACATTATTTATTATATACCATTATTATAACAATAACTGACTTGTTATTATTGTTCTTTTGTCATATTACGCTATTTATTATTTCTCTCTCTCTCTCTCTCTCCCCCTCTCTCTCTCTTATCTAATTTCTCTACGTCAGTCCCTTTATCCCTCCACCAAATACTACCACATACACCTAAACTCACAAACACACGTGTGCTTGTTCATGTTCTCGTCCCATCACGATTACGTATGCATATTAACAATCCTACTAGACCTACCCATACTTTCCTTCACATACACATCCTTCATACTTTCACGCAACTCATTTATTCCCTTTCCATTTATCTCTCTTACCCGACACACATTCACTTTCTTTAATCATCTTCCTCTCTTGCTCCTAGATGACATCCCTGAGGTCTCCGTTGAAAGGGCGCCTTTTGAGTCCCATTCACAACTTTCCGGGGCAAGAAAAGTGATGAAGAGACGTGAGTGATGATCGTGGGTGCGGTGGGGAGGGGTTGGGGGCTGGTGGGGGAGGAGGTAGAGGAGGTGGCGGAGGTGGAGGAGGAGAAAGAGGAGATGGTTGTGGAGGAAGAGGAGGAGGGGGAAGAGGAAGAGGAGGAGGAGGTAGAGGAAGAGGAGGAGGAGGTAGAGGCGGAGGAGGAAGAGGAGGGGGAGGAGGAGGAAGAGGAGGAGGATGAAGAGGGGGAGGAGGAGGAGGAAAAAGAGGAGGAGGAGGAAGAAGAGGAGGAGGAGAAGGAGGATGATTCAAAAAAAAAAAAAGAAAAAAGAAAAGAAAAAAAAAAAGGGAAGGGGGGGTTAACAGGAAGTGGGAGATGTGTAGAGGAAGTCTATGACAAGGGGAGAAGGATGGAGTTTTGAGGAGGGAGGTATGGAGAGAAGATAAGATAAGATAATGATAAGGACGAGGGAGAAAAAAAGAAAAGAGAGAGAGAGAGAGAGGAAAAGCAAATGAAAAGCCTTAAAAAAGGAAGTGCAGAAGGAGCGAGGAAGAAAAGGAAGAGTTTAAAAGGAGTGGAGAGTGGATAGAAGAGACCGATAAAGAAGGAGGAGAATGACAGATGGAAGAAGTGAAAGAACAAAATAAATGACGGAAGAAAGAAAAAAACAAGAAATAAAGGAAGAAGGGAAGGGTTAAAACAGTTAAAAGAAAAGACGGATATATGATACAAGGAAACCGAGAGAGGAGGAGAAAAAGGATTAAAATGGAAGAGAGAAGAAGGAGAAAAGAGGAGAAGAGAAGGAGAGAAGAATGAATAACGAATGATAAATCAGAAGGAGCAGAGAAGGAATAAAGGGAAGATGAGAAAAAAAGGAGAAAAAATATCATAACGAAAATCAAAATCAAGACAGGAAATGCAATAACCGAAAGAGAAAAGGCAACATAATGAATCAATTGAAAAATAGAGATGAAATGATACGTATATGCATTTATGAATATTCAGGGAAGGATGTGAAAAATAAAATATTCAATATCGAATATCAAATAGATGACCATGCGTATGAATATATAAATATATATATATATATATATATATATATATATATATATATATATATATATATATATATAGATATATATATATATATATATATATATATATATATATATATATATATACACATTTATATATGTGTGTGTGTGTGCGTGTGCGTGTGCGTGTACGTGTGCGTGTGCGTATGCGTGTGCGTGTGCGTGTGCGTGTGCGTGTGCGTGTGCGTGTGCGTGTGCGTGTGCGTGTGCGTGTGCGTGTGCGTGTGCGTGTACGTGTGTATGTGTGTGCGTGTGCGTGTGCGTGTGCGTGTGCGTGTGCGTGTGCGTGTGCGTGTGCGTGTGCGTGTGCGTGCGTGTAAAAAGTCAAAGCAAATCCAACTCCAAAGCAAAAGCAACAGCGACGATATTCCGTGACAAAAGTATCGCCGGGAAAGGAATTTGATCGATCGTGCAGCCTGGAGGACATCTGTGATCGGACGAGTTTTAATGGGCGGCGGTGACAACTTTTCGGTGCGATGGATGCGGGAGGAGAAAGGGGGTGAGGCTGGAGAAGAAGGAGAGAGAGGGAAGGAAGGGAGAAGGGAGAAGAAGGAGAGAGAGAGAAGGAAGGGAGAGGGAAGGAAGGGAGAGGGGAGAAGAGATGGTTGTAGGAGGAGAAAGGGGGTGAGGGTGGAGAAGAAGGTTAGAGAGAGGGAAGGAAGGGAGAAGGGAGAAGAAGGAGAGGGAGGGAAGGAATGGAGAGGGGAGAAGAGGGAGAGAGAGGGAAGGAAGGGAGAGGGGAGAAGAAGGAGAGAGAGGGAAGGAA
>BOPN01002710.1:147120-152120 GCA_017312705.2 Penaeus japonicus | reverse complement strand
GTGTGTTTGTGTCTGATTCTGTTTGTTTGTGTGTGTGTTTTTTTCCTGTATATGTGTATGTCTGTGTATGTGTGTGTTTATATATTTATATATATATATCTTTTTTTTCCTGTATATTTGTATGTCTGTGTGTGTGTGTGTGCTTGTGTGTGTGTGTGTGTGTGTGTGTGTGTGTGTGTATGTGTGTGTGTGTGTGTGTGTGTGTGTGTGTGTGTGTGTGTGTGTGTGTGTGTGTGTGTGTGTGTGTGTGTGTGCTTGTGTGTGTGTGTGTGTGTGTGTGTGTGTGTGTGTGTGTGTGTGTGTGTGTGTGTGTGTGTGTGTGTGTGTGTGTGTGTGTGTGTGTGTGTGTGTGTGTGTGTGTGTGTGTGTGTGTGTGTGTGTGTGTGTGTGTGTGTGTGTGTGTGTGTGTGTGTGTGTGTGTGTGTGTGTGTGTGTGCATACGTCTGCCTTTACGCGTATGCAGGCTTCTCTGTCTGTGCATGTGACTGTCTCTTATTCTTTTTCTCTCTCCTTCTTTGCTTATGTGTGCATTTGCCTGTATTAGTGAACATTTGTTTATGTATGTAAATTCTTATCCAATTCTATAGATAGTTCATCAATAAACCTTCTAACTTTCAGCATGATTCAACAATATTTCGTATCATACACGCGTGACATCCTATCCGAAATTTCCACACAAGACAAACTCCCCCGCCCCACCCCACCCCCTGCCCTCCCTTCACCCTCCTTATAAGAAAAGAAAAAAAATCAACTTCCCCATCCCCCCAAACCCCCATTATAAACGGACCCAAAATATCCCCCAAACCCCCACCCCACACCCACAACCTCCCCTCATTATAAACGGACCCAAAATATCCCCACACCCTCATCCCACACCCCCAACCACCCCTACCCCCCATTATAAACGGACCCAAAATATCCCCCAAACCCCCAACCCACACCCCTATCCTCCCCCAACCCCCATTATAAACAGACCCAAAATATCCCCACACCCCACCCCTTCCCCACTCCCCTAACCACCCCTACCCCCTACCCCATTATAAACGGACCAAAAATATCCCCCAAACCCCCACCCACACCCCACCACCCACACCCCCAATTATAAACGGACCCAAAATATCCCCCCACCCTCAACCCCCACCCCCCCACCCCATTATAAACGGACCCAAAATATCCCCACACCCCCACCCCCCATCCACCCTACCCCCGACCCCCAACCCCGACCCCAACCCCGACCCAAACCCACCTATAACATCCTTCTCATTACCAGAGACTAACCCCCCCACCCCCACCCCCTCCTATTAAATACCTCCTCAGACATGGAAATTGAGGCGCAGGATTTCCTTCCTGTTTCTTGGTGAGTCTCCAACTTCACCTCATCCTTCTCCCGCTCAAGGGAAGGATCGCAGAGAAGGATATTGACGGGGAGGTGATGTGGGAATTGAGGATGTTGGCGGGGAGGTGATGTGAGAATTGAGGATGTTGGCGGGGAGGTGATGTGAGAATTGAGGATGTTGGCGGGGAAGTGATGTGAGAATTGAGGATGTTGACGGGGAGGTGATGTGAGAATTGAGGATGTTGATAAGGAGGTGATGTGAGAATTGAGGATGTTGATAAGGAGGTGATGTGAGAATTGAGGATGTTGACGGGAAGGTGATGTGAGAATTGAGGATGTTGATAAGGAGGTGATGTGAGAATTGAGGATGTTGACTGGGAGGTGATGTGAGAATTGAGGATGTTGACGGGAAGGTGATGTGAGAATTGAGGATGTTGACTGGGAGGTGATGTGAGAATTGAGGATATTGACGGGGAGGTGATGTGAGAATTGAGGATATTGACGGGGAGGTGATGTGAGAATTGAGGATATTGACTGGGAGGTGATGTGAGAATTGAGGATGTTGACGGGAAGGTGATGTGAGAATTGAGGATGTTGACGGGGAGGTGATGTGAGAATTGAGGATGTTGAAGAGGAGGTGATGTGAGAATTGAGGATGTTGAAGGGGAGGTGATGTGAGAATTGAGGATGTTGAAGGGGAGGTGATGTGAGAATTGAGGATGTTGACGGGGAGGTGATGTGAGAATTGAGGATGTTGACGGGGAGGTGATGTGAGAATTGAGGATATGGATGGAGAGGTGATGTGAGAATTGAGGATATTGAAGGGGAGGTGATGTGAGAATTGAGGATGTTGAAGGGGAGGTGATGTGAGAATTGAGGATGTTGAAGGGGAGGTGATGTGAGAATTGAGGATGTTGAAGGGGAGGTGATGTGAGAATTGAGGATGTTGAAGGGGAGGTGATGTGAGAATTGAGGATGTTGAAGGGGAGGTGATGTGAGAATTGAGGATGTTGAAGGGGAGGTGATGTGAGAATTGAGGATGTTGACGGGGAGGCGATGTGAGAATTGAGGATGTTGAAGGGGAGGTGATGTGAGAATTGAGGATGTTGACGGGGGGTGTGATGTGGGAATTGAGTATATTGGCGGGGAGGTGATGTGAGAATTGAGGATGTTGACGGGGAGGTGATGTGAGAATTGAGGATGTTGAAGGGGAGGTGATGTGAGAATTGAGGATGTTGATGAGGAGGTGATGTAGAGGGTAGGGATGTTGACAGGGAGGTGATGTGAGGAGTGAGGATGTTGACGGGGAGGTGATGTGAGAATTGAGGATGTTGAAGGGGAGGTGATGTGAGAATTGAGGATGTTGATGAGGAGGTGATGTGAGAATTGAGGATGTTGACGGGGAGGTGATGTGAGAATTGAGGATGTTGACGGGGAGGTGATGTGAGAATTGAGGATGTTGATGGGGAGGTGATGTGAGAATTGAGGATGTTGATAAGGAGGTGATGTGAGAATTGAGGATGTTGACGGGGAGGTGATGTGAGAATTGAGGATGCTGATGGGGAGGTGATGTGAGAATTGAGGATGATCATAGGGAGGTGATGTGAGAATTGAGGATGTTGACGGGGAGGTGATGTGAGAATTGAGGATGTTGACGGGGAGGTGATGTGAGAATTGAGGATATTGACGAGGAGGTGATGTGAGAATTGAGGATGTTGAAGGGGAGGTGATGTGAGAATTGAGGATGTTGGCGGGGAGGTGATGTGAGAATTGAGGATATTGACGAGGAGGTGATGTGAGAATTGAGGATGTTGACGGGGAGGTGATGTGAGAATTGAGGATATTGATGTGAAGGGATGCAAAAATTGTAAATGATGGTGCAGTGGTGATGTGAAAAATGAGGATAGAGATGAGGAAATTGAAAATAATGAAGTGAAGTGATTTGGAATTTAAAGACATTGATGCGATGATGTAAATATTGAGGATAGTGATACGAAATGAGGTGAAAATTGAGGAGAATGATAAGTAGCTTTGTAAAAATATAGGGATATTGATTATGATGTGATGTGAAAATCGATTTTTTTTTAGGAATTGATGCTAAAGTTGATGAAATTAGAGGAGACCAACGAGTAAAATCGAGGATATTGAGGGGAAGTGATTAAGGAAATTAATGAAACTGATAGGAGCTATAGGAAGTGATGCAAAAGTTCAGGCTATTGAGGGGAATTTAACCTTTATTTACTCATTAATTCATTTTGTTACTCGTGTATGAACTAACCTAGTTTTGTCGTCCTCATACTTCGAATATATTACCTGTAGTTTTATCATTGTTTTTATTACCATATTTTAATTCATTATCTCATAATCACCATCATCATCATAATCATCATCATCATTAACACAACCTTCATCCTCAGTCTCATCATTCTCGTCCTTTTATCATAACGTGACTGTTTACATAAAACTCAAAATGTTCACGTAGTATATCCCGTGCTAGTCTGTCGTAGGAATAAGAGAGAAAAGGAAAGGCAGAAAGAAAGATGGAGAGAGAGAGAGAGACAGAGAGAGAGAGAGAGAGAAAGAGAGAGAGAGAGAGAGAGAGAGAGAGAGAGAGAGAGAGAGAGAGAGAGAGAGAGAGAGAGAGAGAGAGAGAGAGAGAGAGAGACAGAGAGAGAAAGAGATAATGAAAATGAGAGAAAGGGGAAACAAAAATAACAAAGAAAGGGGAAATAAAAGAGAAAGAACCAAAGTGACACAGAGAAAGAGAGCAGGAGAGAAAGAGAGAAACATTATCACCTCCGACAGCAGGTCAGAATCACCTCAAATGATAAGCAAAATCAAGTGGGAACATGACCCCCTCCTCCTCTTCCTTCTCCTCCTCCTCTTCCTCCTCCCACTCCCCCCTTACCCTATTTCCTTCACTCCCTCCCCCTTCCCACTCTCTTTCTTTTACCTCTTTCGCCTCTTTTCTTCTGTCACTCGAATAGTTGAAAAAAAGAGTAACGAATTCTAATAATGATCCTGTTAATAATTTTTCTATGATGATAATTATATAATTATTATAATAATTATAATATCTTTTTTAGATGTGATTATCTTTATCTCCCTTTTATTCTGTTTTCCATCTTTTTTTTCGAAACTCGAATTTAGAGGAATAGTTTTTAGAATATTGGAATTATCCCTTTTCTCTCTCTTATTTCCTTTATCTCTTCCACTTTATTTTTGTTTTCTTTCTCCGTTCTAAACATTTTATAAGTTCTTTAATCATTAACTTACACTCTATTATTCTCTCTGTACTTTCTTCAAATACTAAGCATTCTAATATATACTCTAAAGACATTCTCTTTAATATCAAACAAAATCTAATAAAAACATTTCTAATATTAATCTAAACGTATTAAAATGAAAGAAAAAAATATAAAGATATTCATCGGTATAAATCCCCCCCACCCCTCTGCTTCTAGACGGAATTAAAAACCACATTTTCTTTCGCAATCATTTTTTTTAATCGTTTATAAAAAAAAACATCAAAGCTTATATGAAAACCAGTATACATTTTCATGCATATGAAAAAAAAAATCACTGGACAGTCAAACTCTTTTCTCACACACACACACACACACAGAAACACACACACACACACACACACACACACACACACACA
>BOPN01002710.1:132120-134620 GCA_017312705.2 Penaeus japonicus | reverse complement strand
TTCTCCTTTTTTCTCATTCGCTTTCTTCTCTTTTCTTCCTATTCGTTTTCTTCTTCTCTTTTCTTCCCATTTTTTCTTCTTCTTTTTCTCCTTTTTTCTCATTCGCTTTCTTCTCTTTTCTTCCTATTCGTTTTCTTCTTCTCTTTTCTTTCCACTTTTTCTTCTTCTCTTTTCTTCTTCTTCTCTTTCTTCTTCTCTTTCTTTCCATTCTTTTTCTTTTTCCATTTTCTTCTCAGTATCTTTCCACTCGTTTCTTCTCATTCTTTTTCTTCTCTTTTCGTCTCATTCTTTTTTTTCTTCCATTTTCTTCTCATTCTTTTTCTTCTTCTATTTTCATCTCATTCTTTTCCTTCTTCAATTTTCTTCTCATTCTTTTTCTTCTTCAATTTTCTTCTCATTCTTTTTCTTCTTCCATTTTCTTCTCATTCTTTTTTCTTCTATTTTCTTCTCATTTTTAATCTTCTCTTCTCTTCTCTTTTTTCTCTTAACCCTTCCGTTTCCCTGGGTCATGTTCAACCTCTCCTTTTCTTCTTCGTATTCTTCGTATTCTTCTTTGCCTTCTTCTTCATATTCTTCTTCTGTTTATTTTTCTTTTCTTTTTTCTTTTCTTCTTTTTCTTCGTGTCCTTCTTCTTTTTTCTTCTTATTTTTCCGTACCTCTTCAACTTTTCTTCCTTTGCTTCAAGCCTTTTCTGTTTTCTTTTTATTTTATGTTGTTTGCCGTTTCATTCTCTCATTCTCTTCTCTTTATACCTTTCCCCCTCCCCCCTCTTCCACTCCCATATCCCTTCTTTCTCTTCCTCTTCTTATTCCTCTTCTTTATCTGCTTTCTCCCATTTATCCTTTAATTTATCACTTCTTCCTCTGTTTCCTTCGCTCTCAGTTCTCCTCCTCTCTCCTTCTCTCTCTCTCTCTCTCTCTCTCTCTCTCTCTCTCTCTCTCTCTCTCTCTCTCTCTCTCTCTCTCTCTCTCTCTCTCTCTCTCTCTTTCTTTTCAATTTTCTTCTTTCTGCTTTCCTTGGCCTTTCCTGGAGAGAGAGAATGTAAGAAAAGGAGAGAGAAGGGAATATGTAAGTACATAAGAAAAGGAATCAAAGAAATAGAAAAGATATATTCTAAGATAATAGAGAGAGAAAAAAAAAAGAATATGAGTGAGAGAGACCAAATGAGAGACACAGATAGACACTTATATTAACAAAACAAACAGACAAATGAATAAAAATCAATATCTAATAATATATCTATACATAATCGATAGATAGATATAATATATATACGAAAACAAAAAGACAGCGAAAGAGAAAAGACACGCTGAGAGACAGACAGGCACTCAAACAATCATACAAGCAAACAGACCGAACGACACAAACAAACAGACAGTCTTTCAGATACTTAAACAGTCTGAGAGACAGACACATAGACAGTGAAACAAGCAGATTGATAGATGGGCAAATAGACTTATAAGAAGCGTCAGACAAGCGGACAAGGAAACAGACAACAAAATTACTGAAAGACAGGTAGACGGATAAATAGACAGAGACAGACAGACAACTAAAGACAGACTCATAGACCGAGAGATGGACTCAGAAAGGTAACAGACAGACAACAGACGAAATGAAAGAAAAACAGACCGAGAGACAGACAACTAGAATCCAGACAAAGAGACCGGGAGAAGACAGACAAAGAGATCGAGAGACAGACAGACAAAGAGACCAAGAGACAGACAACTAGAATCCAGACAAAGAGACCGAGAGAAGACAGACAAAGAGATCGAGAGACAGACAGACAAAGAGACCAAGAGACAGACAACTAGAATCCAGACAAAGACAGAGTGACAGACAGACAAAGAGACCGAGAGACAGACAGACAAAGAGACCGAGAGACAGACAGACAGACAGACGCACAGCCGAGTGACCTCCGACCTCGGCCGCGACAAACGATTAACGAGCAGGTGACACGAATCGCGTCTGCCCTTCGATGACCGAGTCCAGCGGCCGAAGTCCCAACGATCCTTGACGAAATTAATTACCGTCGCCGATGCTTAATTGCCTGGCGATACGCATTATAATTGCAATAGCGGTGCGCCTGGAACAAGAGGGAAAAGACGAGGGCTAATAACTTTGTTTTTGTTTACTTTTTACATGCATACGAAACATGCATGTATTCGCATATTCATAAGTAGAGCGTACGTGTATACACATCGTCGTAAAAGCACATTAAAGCACATAAAAAAACGAGAAAAAAAAAGAGAAATAGATATAAACACATGAACACATTCAGAGATGTGTACAAATTCACATAATATAGACGCACATTCACACAAACGCACATATTTTTACTCAACTACACATGCAGAGGATGAATGTTCATTGAGTAATTTCTTAACTAGTTTCTTTTGTAAACGCTTAAAATTCACTAAATACTCATAGCCTCACTTGTATGTACACATATATATTCTACACATACATACACAAACATCTACATTCATTTTTACACATGATA
>BOPN01002710.1:117120-119620 GCA_017312705.2 Penaeus japonicus | reverse complement strand
CTTGTGAACATGTACACATTTCTGTTTGGTTAATTAAACTGCTTAATTATAGTTCACAAGGTATCTCTCCTCGCCTTCTAACTAAAGCATCTCTGAAGACGAGCAGGAAGAGGAAGAGGGGAAGGAGAGGGAATGGGAGTAATAGGAGAAGGAGTAGAGGAGTGATAGTAGTAGTAGTAGGAGGAGGAGGAGGAGAGTATAGAGATGTGATAGAAGGGGAGGCTGAAGCGAAGGAGGGGGATAGAGGAAGAAGAGGAGAAAGAGGGGGAGGTGTAGGAAAAGAAGGAGGGGGAAAGGGAAAAGGAGATCGAAAAGGGCGATGAAAAAGAGGAAGAGAATAATAAAGGAGGAGGTTTTAACCAAGACAAAACAAACAAGATAGAGCAGAAACATTAAAATAAACAGGGAATCGCCAACAAAGATAAAAACGTAAAGAAGAAAGACACTCAAGTAGCGATTATCGGAAACTAGTCACACACACAAAAAAAAAAAACAAAAAAAAAACAAGAGCACTAGACTCCGGATACAATACCTCCTCCTTAACCACAATTACAGTAGCTACTTAACCCCCCCCCCCCCCCACTCTACCACACATTCCCCTGATGTTGATAACCACAATCCCGTTTATAGATCGAAATACAGGTAGCTACATCCCCCTCCACAGTCCCTCCTATGCTTGGTCGGCCGGACTTAATAAACCATGCGAAGAGAAATCAATTACCTTTGAAATTCCTCTGGAGTTTCGCTTGTTCTCGTTTATTCCCTCTGCTTCTTATTCTCTCTTTTTTTTAGCTGGTGTTTGTTTTGGTTTTGGTTATATTGATATTGTTTTTGTGATCTTTTTTTTATGGCTGTCTGTCTGTTTCTGTGCTCTCTCTCACTTTCTCTCTCTCACTCTCTCTTCCTTTTTCTATATCTATCTATCTACAAATATATACATACATACATATACATATACATATCTCTTTCTCTCTCTCTCTCCCTCCTAATCTATCTCTCCTCCCTTACCCCCATCCTTCTCATCTGTCTTTCTCTCTCTCTCTCTCTCTCTCTCTCTATATATATATATATATATATATATGTTTATCTATCTATCTGTCTATCTATCTATCTTCCTCTCTCTCTCTCTCTCATCCTCACTCTCTCTCTCTCTCTCTCTCTCTCTCTCTCTCTCTCTCTCTCTCTCTCTCTCTCTCTCTCTCTCTCTCTCTCTCTCTCTCTCTCTCTCTCTCTCTCTCTCTCTCTTTCTCTCTCTCTCTCTCTCCATCTCTATCTCCATTCCCTCCTACTCATCCACATCCTGGATCATTTCATCCCCCCAAACCTACCCCCCCACTCCCTAACCCCCTACCCCCAACCCCTACCACCCAACCCCCAACCACCCAACCCTCTACCTCCTACCACCCACCCCCTCCCCCCTCCCTCCAGACCGCCAGCCTACACAAGTAATAGCAACCGCGTACAGTAATTGTAGCATCACAAGAGCTCCCGGTCGCTGTACATCAGGCCAGGAGAATAATGAACTGTCTGTTGAATCCGACACAGAGCTCAAAGCGGGTTCGAGTAAACACACACACACGCGATCAGTGATTGGTATGTAGCGACCATTCTGCTTCGGGGTCGCTGTCTCTCTCTTTCTCTCTCGTTCTATCTACCTCTCTCTCGTACTCTCTCTTTCTATCTCTCTCTCGTTCTCTCTCTCTCTCTCTCTCTCTCTCTCTCTCTCATTCCCGTCCATCACTTCACTCAGCCCTCATACCTTTTTCTGCGAGCGTGGGATGTGTCAGTCTCATTAATTTTGATGAAAAAGTTAAGTAGTTATCTAGAGGCAGTGTTCATAATTGTTCTTTATCATAAGAACAGGAAATTTGAATGATGGGCTGTGGGTATCTTGTTATTATCATCTGTGTGTGTGGATATAATGATGATGATGGTGGTTATGATGGTGATATTGGTTATGATGATAGTGGTTATGATGGTGATGATGGGATTGGTAATGATGATAATTATAGTAGTAGTAGTAGTAGTAGTAATGGTAATAATATTAGTAATGGTGATTTTATTAATAAAGTTGGTAATGATAATGATGATAATGATGATAATTGCAATAACAATATTAAGACGAAGACAAAGAAGAAAAAACGAAGAAGAAAAAATGATATCAGACAAGAACAAAGATCTTAATTGCAGTAATCCAGCTATTTTTACTTATGTTAGTATTAACATCAGTGTTGAAAAAACAACAATAAAAAACAAAACAAAACAAAAAACAAATGAGAAATATAGCTTTGTTACTTGATTACATATAATTAAATAATTCCAAGGAGTATGATAAAGTTGGGGATCTAACTTCTCCGTCAGCGTTGGCCCCTTCGGCAACTGAGACACAAATTAGATTGTATATATATATATATATATATATATATATATATATATATATATATATATATATATATATATATATATATATATATACATATACATACACACACACACACAC